>JARFXV010000993.1:1212500-1235000 GCA_031761425.1 Cosmopolites sordidus
TTATATTATCATCCAACAATTAACTGGGCCGTATTGTATTGAAGAAGAACTTGACAAATCTGTAACTATAAAAAGAATTTTATAGATGCATAACCATACTTAAAGTAGCAAAGAGCGATGAATTGAGTCCCATTATTTTAAAGTTTTAACTATCCAACTCAGCAGTCAAATTTAAAAAATCAAAATAAATTTTTTGTATAAATCAATATAGGTGACCAAAGTGACTCACGTAAAACTAGCTCTAATATAATAAAAATCTACAAAATTGTCTTATCGTCGAATTTGTCAAAAATCCTTGTTTATGTTGTTTCTTAAACATTCTTGTACAATAATATTGATATAGCTTTAGAAGCAAGCGATTTAAAACAGGAAACAGCGAAAATAACAGCGTGCTTTCTGGTTTTTCTTAGAAAAAAAAAACACGATATAGCACATTAATTCTGAACTTAGACAGGATTTTTAAAAGATTTTTATTCTCTTCTTATATAGATGTTATTCAACGTGACACAGTAAAATTATAAAGAAGAATTTAAGATACTTATTCTCTGAAAGGAGCTGTCCTGGTAAAATAAAATTGCACCATCGTCTCTATAGTATAAATAAACAGTACACATAAAGAAATAAAATCAACCGAGAGGTAATTGTTCAGCGAAGCATAAAGCCAGATAAAGATTAAATAAAGAAAAAAATAATAACGTTATGGAAACTGGCATGACATTCTAACAAAAGCATTTTGGTTTGGTTTTCAGTACGAGATATCTTTTACCTTAGAATGCTTTAATGCCGACATCTGAGGAACTCGTTATGACTGGCATTTTGAATGTTTTTAATATATATTTTTAAAATGTGGGGGAACATGGCGAATTTCTTCATAGGAATTGTTTGTTTCAGTCGTTAACCGGACATATCTTTTTATTGAATGGGTAAAAAAGTAGAGTATATTATTAATGAAGATTTATTGTTTTTAATATTAGTTGGAACCGTAGCTACCTATTTGGTTCAAACTTGTGTTGTTTTGTAGATATCGAGTTGACCTGAAAGTTGGTAGATAGAAATAGGTCTATATTGCGGTTTGCTTGCGCGAAAGAAGCTAAAAGTGTTTGGGTTCCTTCCAATTCTATCAAATTCAAAACATAATTTGTTTCAGAGGAAGTCCCTCTTTCGCCATACTTTAAACAGTTGACCCTGGCTACCCCTATTATACCTTTTAGTTGCACGTTGTTGTATACAGTCAATTTTTCATCGTCAGTTAACATCCTCTTCAGAAATGGAGCCTTCATTTTTTTTTCAGCAAAAGATGGCATGTGAAGATTTGGTCCAGCAGATTTCGCTCAGTAAACTTGTGAGGGATACACATCGTATCGGCAGATGCATTCGTTTTCTTCAGATGGTGAAAAAACGGTCGATTTTACAATATATAACTTATTTGCTATCTCATGAACTGTCGTGGGTGGATCTTAGGTTATTATTTGCTTTATTTCCTCGATATCAGTGCTCGAAGGTCGGACAGAGCGATGCCGGTCTTTCAAGTTAAAATTTTCGTCCCTGAATCGACCAAACTACTTTTGCACCATGGTCTCCCCAACAGAACCCTCTCCATAAACGACATAAATCCTGTTTCTTATTTGGACATCGCTCTTGCTTTTTTTGGTTATCGACTAATATTTTCAATTTGAAGGTAATCTAGACACACAAACATTCTATATACTACAGGAACTAATAATATATAAATAATTAATAATCCAAAACAGATTTTTCTTTATCAGAGTTAAAAGAGCAACTAATAGAAAATCGCTACAAACGTTCGGACAATTCGATCTACAATCCGTTTGTAGATATACATGACATTGGAGTATTGTAGCGCTACAAATTATCGAGCGCTACAGGTAGTATTGTTTTGGGCGGGTCACCCAAGCTCACCTATATACTACTCCAGGACGAATGTCGAGACAGTCGAACATCCCGCCTCGTGCTGAACACATGTGTCCACGACGACAGAACGGACAGCGATCTAGAAGTTAACGCCGCTGATAGTCCTGCTTGAGTAATCCCTCCGAGAAGGTTTTAGAGTCCGGTAATTTTAAAGCCCGGTCGTTTAAGAGCTCGATCATTTTACCCAGCTCATTTAAGAGGCCGGCCATTTTGGGACCCAGTCATTTTGAAGTATGGTCATCTTAGTCTATGGGTATTCCGGACTACAGACTTCGTAGACCCTAGTCATTCTAGACTTCTTGGAATCAAAGCGTTTTGAACACTGATCTATTCAGAAATCGACCATTTTAGCAACTGGACAATCCAGAGGCTGAATAGTGCAACAGTAGCACAAAAGGACAAGGTCAGATATTACTTTATTGTTATTTTTATTAATATGTATTACTGATTACTCAATCGCAATTCGTCTGCCATCGTTCAATAACACTAGATAATTTAGTTTCATTTAATTTAATTTAGGTTTATTTAAGATAATTTATTTTAATTTTCTTTGCGCGCCAGACAAGAGTCCTTACACTATAAGAATGTTTATTTAGGGTTGAATATCTCTATAATTAGGCACACATAGAGAAATATTAACTACCCAGTTATGGAAATCACAGTTGGATTTCTTTTTTTTTTTTGGGTTACAATTATTTATTTTTTTAATTTTAGTTTTTTAAGTTGGTTTCAAAATTTGTGTTTATGTGTATTAAATAATGATTACTGATTTGCTTTTATTATACGATCCCCAAAAACTGAGTGACGCCCTATTGACGTGCCTGTGCAATCCATCCGTGACCTAAGACCCAACTGCCTCCGGCGAACGGCTGGTTGTCACTGTAATTTTAGTAACTTTTAAGATAAAAAGTTTACGTTACAGTATTTTATCATTAGCTTTAGAACAAACCAAGCAAAAACATGGGAGATAGTAAACGAGCAACACCAAAACATTACCAGGTTTCATAGTTTCAAAAGGGTATTTTTGAACTTTGGTTGATGTTCGGACTGGCCAAAGAGGATTCTCAACATTTTGTAGTGAGAATATTTATGTGAAAGATAAGCTTCATATGGGATAATTTTAATGATGCTTTCAAAGCCCTTTTTTTTCTCCTTTATTTGGGTTTTTCGCCACTGTCTAAAACTCAAAAAATATCAAAAATACCTGTTCTTATTTAAAGAAAGAATCACTGGGTAAAAACAAAAAACCAAACGGAGACAAATTTCTCAGTGATTATTTTTTGTAATAAATTTGCCTAACGAACAAAATTTTAAAGATATAAAAATGTTATACAAAAATTTACAAACTTTTAACGTTAACGTTTCGGAGGGTAATCTCCCCCCGTTTTCAAAACTAAACTAAAAAATAAATTATATTAATTTGTAATATATAAAGTAACGAGTGAAAGTAAATATATTTTTTTGTATATGTCAACGATGCTTACATTGACAACAATAGATTTTCATAACAGTGATATACTACCAAAAATATATATATAGGTAATGTTTACTGTGTGATTGTTTATTGTACTGATTGTGTATTCAAATATTTAAATGTTTTTAATTGAATTCTTTAGAATCGGGAACCATATTGAATTTAAATCTACCGATGGCATAGCAATTCAGTTATTTTTATTTAAATTAAATACAGCGGTTTCTTTTAATCTTCTGTATTTTATTACCGATTCTTTTAATACCGTTTTGGAATTATTCCAATTGATTTTATGACCCGATTCCCCTGCGTGTTGACAAATTCTAGTTTTATTAAAATCGCCCTTTCTAAGAAGGTTTTTATGCTCTTTTTACTCTAACATCTAACGGTCTAGATGTCTCACCTATATAGAATTTGCCACATTCGTAGGGAATTTTATAAACCACATTTTTGGTATTTTGTTGTATATTTTTTGGTTTAGTCTTTGTTAATAGAGATCTAAGAGTATTTTTTGTTTTAAATGTCTTATGTTGTATTTATTTCCTACTCTGTTAATTGTGTCAGAAATACCGCGGATATAAGGGATTGTGAGGTTGATTGTTTGAGAGTTATTATTATTGTTATTAATAACTTGTCTGTTAATGTTGTAATTGTTTTTTATTAAAATGTCCTTTATGTGATTTGTTTCTTTTTATACTCTATCTCTGTCGGTACAAACAAGTTTTGCTCTGTCATATAAACTTTTAATTACTCCTATTTTGACCGATTTTGAGTGATTTGAAAAGAAATTGAGATACCTATCTGTGTTTGTCGGTTTTCTGTAAACTATAGTTTTTAATTTGTTGTCTTGTTTTATTATTAATGTGTCAAAATCTCAAAATCGGTCAAAATAGGAGTAATTAAAAGTAATTAAAAGTTAATGACAGAGCAAAACTTGTTTGTACCGACAGAGATACACTACAAAAAGAAACAAATCACATAAAACACATTTTAATAAAAAACATTTTTATCCAAAAAATTTTATAGATAAATCGCTTAAAAATTTTGATACTAAACAAAACTGACAAGTTATTAAAAACAATAATAATAACTCTCAAACAATCAGCCTCACAATCCTTTATATCCGCGGTATTTTTGACACAATTAAAAGAGTAGGAAATAAATACAACATAAAAACGACATTTAAAACAAAAAATACTCTTAGATCTCTATTAACAAAGACTAAACCAAACAATATACAACAAAATACCAAAAATGTGGTTTATAAAATTCCCTGTGAATGTGGCAAATTCTATATAGGTGAGACATCTAGACCGTTAGATGTTAGAAAAGAGAAATAAAAACCTTCTTAGAAAGGGCGATTTTAATAAATCTAGAATTTGTCAACACGCATGGGAATCGGGTCATAAAATCAATTGGAATAATTCCAAAACGGTATTAAAAGAATCGGTAACAAAATACAGAAGATTAAAAGAAACCGCTATAATTAATTTAAATAAAAATAATTGTATTGCTATGCCTTCTGTAGATTTAAATTCAATATGGTTCCCGATTCTAAAAAATACAATTAAAAACATTTAAATATTTGAATACACAATCAGTACAATAAACAATCACACAGTAAACATTACCTATATATATTTTTTGGTAGTATATCACTGTCATGAAAATCTATTGTTGTCAATGTAAGTATCGTTGACATATACAAAAAAATATATTTACTTTCACTCGTTACTTTATATATTACAAATTAATATAATTTATTTTTTAGTTTAGTTTTGAAAACGGGGGGAGATTACCCTCCGAAACGTTAACGTTAAAAGTTTGTAAATTTTTTATAACATTTTTATATCTTTAAAATTTTGTTCGTTAGGCAAATTTATTACAAAAAAGAATCATTGAGAAATTTGTCTCCGTTTGGTTTTTTGTTTTTACCCAGTGATTCTTTCTATAAATAAGAATAGGTATTTTTGATATTTTTTGAGTTTTAGACAGTGGCGAAAAACCCAAATAAAGGAGAAAAAATATATGAAGAGGCCACAATCATTCAGACATTATTTCAAAGCCCTGCTAACCAAAGATCATTTTTTAAGTACCCGAGAAAAGGCTTCGACTACACAACCTATATCCCTGCATATAAACAAATTGAGATATTTTCAAAAATTAAGAAGTTGTATGAAACCAACAACCAACCACATGAACTAAATCTTCCAGTAGTCGCGCTAAGTTTTGGAACATCAGTGGTTACTGCGGACTGCTAGTCTACCATTATAGAACGTCGTATTTTTGCTATGTAGTGACTAAGATAGACAATCATATAATAAAAAGACACCTATTAAACTTTAATTATTATATTACGTACTTATTATATTATGTACTTAACTTGAAAGTAGTGTAAAATAGCCATTGTAAAATTAAGTTTCATCATGCTCTATTTCAAAACACTCTGGAGAAATTATTAGAGCGTGTTCCAAACATTCATAAGTGAGACATTTTTTGCAAAAATATCGGGTGGGGCGATTTTTTTCCTGTCACACATAGCACATCGCCCTCTTTAATCTGCTGAAGGTTCCCAAAGCTGCTCCGTAACTTCTAGTTCAAGGATCTCCCTAATTCTTAGTTTTTCGGTATATTCGATACAGTAGAGTGAATTTCTATATCACGTATTAATTCAAAAGATAATTTCCGCAAAAATTCTATCCGTATTTTTTTTTTATCTACGTCATTCGCCTTGTAAATAACTAGAGAAATTATACCTACAACGTTTAACATTGAGTAAAAGATTAACATTGGCCACCTTTGAGTGGCACGTGTACAACTATAAGAAGCGCAAAATTGGTCCACCGTATCTTCTTTCTTGTAAATAACTAGAGAAATTATACCTACAACGTTTAACATTGAGTAAAAGATTAACATTGGCCACCTTTGAGTGGCACGTGTACAACTATAAGAAGCGCAAAATTGGTCCACCGTATCTTCTACTCCTTTAGTTTGATTGTAAATACCTATTATGACCGGCTTATTTGTTTCACTATCAATAGTGTCATCATGGTCTAAACTTGACATAAGCAAAACGTTTTTACTTTTTTTGGAACATAAAATAAGAGCGTGCAATTCTCGTGAGAGACAAACATTGACGACTTTTCAGGCCGATTTACTGGGCGGGTAAATTTAACAGGAAGCTCTCTTTTATTTTTCCTAACGTCTCCTTCCACTTCGTCTTAATGGTTCACACATCCTTTCCACAACAGCATCTAGGAAATTATTTAGCTCCCACGGGCCCGCAGGCTGTTTGCCATCATATACTTCCAAGTTACAAGTATAAAAACTTTGAGGTCACAAAGAGCATACATTTTTATTTCATGTCTATTCGGTTTATTGGTTAGGTATTGACCGAAAATCTACCCCTATATACTTCTAATTTTTCGTCAAATGTTACGTAATGAAAGGGTGTAAATGCAGTTTTACATTTTTCTATAAAAATCTCAAAAATATCTCGAATCGCTGCTAATCTATCAACAGACTTTCTAGATTCGCATGTTTCAACATCGTCAAACCGCAAATGTCTCAGTGAGAATCGAAATCTTTATAGAGACATAGTAAGCCGAAATATTTCGATACCAGTGCCATCTACACCCCAAAGATCTTCAGTGTTCAACTGATTGCTTTTCACTTCGCGAGCCAAATACAAGAGCCCAAACAATATTTGAATTTCAACGATGTCAATGGTTATGACATCACGTTCTCGAAAATATCGATCTTGAGCAGCCTGGATATGCTTATTTGTATTCTATACAATAATTTGTAGTACATTTTCTGGAAATAAGTACATCCACATTAACAAAGGAGTTTTTAATGTTTTAACAATTCCTTTTGGCCCCGGTAAATTGGTAACTAAATTTTCTGATCGGGTTCTCACATTTTTTGGAAGGCAGTGTTTCCTCCATTTGGTAGTTAGAGTTTTTTTACCAATGAAAAATATACCAACAGCTTCTTGCAAAACACCCGATTCATTGTCTGAAAGATCCTGTTCACTATCTGTTTCATGTATATCCAGTTCAATGACCTCTTTTTTTATTTATCGCATTCATCAATGGATAATTCCTCTTCATCAGATGATTGGAAACACTGTTCCAATAATTTATGTAGCCTTTCTTGTTCTTTTTCATAGGCCTCCCGGGTCGAATTATTCAACAGAGCCCGAAACTACTCCTTGGCTCACTCAATCGACTACTAATATCGCTGTTCCCGGAAGATATTGAAAAGCGCAATAATTGGAGAGGGAGTGCAATAGAAATTATTGTCGAAACAAAACCGGTGCAGAGCGAGTCCACGCGCGACTGCTAAAAGGTTAATGAAGAGAAGTTGGCTAACCGTTTCACCATATGTTCTTTGTTCGCACGGCAAGGGTTATATATATATATATATATATATATATATATATATATATATATATATATATATATATATATATATATATATATACATATATATATATATATATATATATATATATATATATATATATATATATATATATATACCCAACAGAACTATGCAACAAAATGTTATTAATAATACTGCGGTTTCAGATAACTTCTAATCATATCCTGCTGATACTAACTTGGTTAGTGAAACGCGAGTCCAGTAATTTAAATGCGTTTGGTATGACTGAAAAACTCATATGTTTTTCATTTAATCCAAAACCAAAAATTCCAAAATAAAATTGTTAAATGCTATTGTTCGTTGACTTCTTGAAGAAAGAATTGTTTTTTTTTTGGGTCACACAAACCATGAACACTTGATATATTGATATTGAACATCTGTCATCGCATTTATGATATTAGGCCCGATCTTTTTCTCAGCATTATTGAAAATTGAGTTCATCGAAATTTATGATATCACTGTTATAAGTAAAACTTATAACTAAAACTCCACGATTTAAACCATCGGACATCTTTCTTTTTCAATCAATGGGACTTAATCTTTACGAACTTTTGCATGATGCCGTTTTTTACGCTATACCATAAAATTAACTATATCATGTTGTATAATTTCAAATAGATACATTCTTCTTCTTCTTGTATCCATCATTGATTCATTTCTTAACATAAGCCTTCCTCATAAGCTTCCAGTTGTCTTGTGTTTACCTGAATCATAGTAAGCCGGCTGTTTTTTTTATGTTATCGCTCCAGCGTATGGGAGGACGCCCTCCTGACCTTTCACCCGGATATGGTTTTTATTTTAGGATATTTTGGGACCACCTTTCATCCGTTAGATGCATTAGACATTATTTATTAAACATTTTCAAGGTCAGCTTTGACCGGTAATGTGCGAGATCGTCACTATTAAAGTTTTTTTTTATAAATCTAAGCTACTTCTAAATCAAGTTCAACTTAACATAATCGATAATTTACATTTGATAAACAAAGTTGATCCTTTATTTCTACTTAGTTTTAATGCAATATTTTTCCAATTAGGGTATCAGAACTTTGAAACTTAATAGCGGCAATTCACCACGAAATGATACACTATTCAACAAGGGGTACACATTATTCGTATCTACCATCAAAATGCATCTTCAGTTCGCCAGACTTTTCGAGCGTTGCGTGAAATTTATGGTCCACATAATCGACAAAACGAACGGTCTATATATCGTCTTGTCAGAAAAGTTGAACGAACTGCATCAGTTGCAAATGAGTAAATAGCTGTGTCAGCATTTCTTAGACATTATTTTCAAAACTTAAGAGTCATAATTTGTTCTTCAAGATAAAATAAAAACTCCTTGATTATCCCTTGTAGTTATCAGCGAGCCTCATTTTAAAATTCTAATAATGTTATTTTAATAAGATTATTGTTCTTGTTTAGGATATATACTTAAACTCATAAATGCTTTTTAAAACAAGTACCATCAAAAATAGTAATAGAGCCTAATAGAGGAATACTAATAATGGAGGATTAATGCGAAACAGTAATTGAAACTTGATATTGTTTTAGTGAGAACAAAACGTTATTGCCTAGTCCGAATTTCAAGCGGGTGAAATCAGCCAAATATCAGAATAGCAAGTCAATTTCGAAACGTATCAATTCGGCTACTATGTGTTTTACATCGGTAAGCTTCTCTTAATCATGTATATGCGGTTATCAGCAATGCTTCATCTGCAATATTTTATATATTTATGTGCCTCTGGATTCCATAAAATCATAGATATGGATTAGAATATTCGAGGATATGTTTATTATTTGTAATATACATCTCTAATTACATGAAATAATTTTAGTTTCGATCGATTGCGCGGTTGGCTCTTGGTGAAACATAGTAACAATGATAATAATTAAAACACTTGGTATTTGCTTCACAATATATTCAATGGTCTCGCGACCATTAGAGTCATATATAAAAAAAAGAGTTATATATAAACTGTTATATTATTCAAGAGATCAATTTAGTGTTATGTTATTCAAGATCTTGAATATATTGTGAAACAAATATCAAGTGTTTAATTTACATTTACATTTAGTTGCCAATTATTATCTTTGAAATAATTGGCTTTTTGTATAAAAAGTAAATATCGATTTTTTTACTTTACTTTAAAACCTTGTCATAAATAATATTGATAACCGATGCAAAAAACTTTTAAACAATTTTTACAATTAATTATGAATGAATTAAAATTTATAATTAAAAAAAAAATCTGCTGCTGATTGGCTGCCATGTTTGTGATGTCTGTATATATACTGTCAAAATAATTGTTGGTTATGTGCAAAATAAAATATTGTTGGTTACAATTTTAGTTCAGTAATGTGTGACAAAGGGTTGATAAAGGCTAATTGTGATAATATACTACATTAATAATAAATTCGAAATAAAAAAAATCACTATCCAAAATTATTTACATATTTGTTTTTATAATAGTTTGCAGTTATTATTTTCATTGAAGAATCAATGCGGTTTTAAAAGTATTACAGACTTCCACCACATTAAATTCTATTAACAATATTTTTAAAAAAATCCACCTCTCATTATTGCTATAATTAAGGTTTTCAGTATTTTTAAAACGATGGCGATTTTTCGCCTTACATGTTTTACAAACCACCACACTAGACTCGTAATTTAATAATATTTACAAATATAAATAAATCCAGCTGCTAAATATAATGTATGACCAGCTAGACATTTCCTAAATAAAAGAAGATACTTAACTGATTTTTTTTTAATGTAAAGCTTTTAGTCACACAAATTTCGATATTCTACGACCATCTACAAATGAGATTATCCTGTAAAACTTTCCTAAGTATAAGACTTTTCATATACGATTATCTTCCAAATTGGTAGTCGAATTTTCTTCTTGTCTATTTACGCTTTCTTGAATATTATTATTCGTATCCTACAAAATAGACGATCCTGTATGCTTTATCATTGTTACTACCTGCGGTTGTGTTGCTACATGTATTCGTTCCGATAAATTTGACACGTTAATTTGTTCTCCGTGCATGAACAAAATAATATAAATAAAAGTTATAAAAATGAATGAAAGAAACAATAGTAATCCTAATCTAATTTCAATATTTTATTCTGATGATACATAATATCTTATATAAAGATATGTGAGTATAACGTCGAAAATAGCACCGAAAGCCTAAATTACAATTAAAAGCAAGTATATTTTCAAATCGTTAGCAAACCAACAAATATAGTCAAACATATAGGTTAAACCTATAGAACAATGACTAAGATCGATAAATTGTTTTATTTGCCGGAGACTCCGATTCTTTCCGAAGGTCTTTTCGGATAAAGAGCGAAAGAAAATTTCGGTGTAACTTCGGAATTGTCGAACTTCGCCAATATCCAGCCGACTCGATATTGGCGATATTGGCCTTCGTTACCATTGTGAGGTCCCATACGTTCGGCTTTTTTTCGGGAACTGTCGGCGCGTCATCGGTACTACGTTTAAAAATTTATTATTATCAATTTGATATGACTTTTTAATTATAAGCAAAAAAATATTAATAAAAATAGTTTAGTTATAAAACTTATATATGATCTTTCTATTTATGATAAAAAAATGTTCAAAACCCCAATTATGTTAAAGGTAACTCATAGGACACATACGAATAAATCTTTAGAGACTACTATACTGTTAATTATTGTTAATAACACTACATGTCATTAATCATGATATCGAAAAAATGTTTGATAGTAATTTGGCAACGTTGTACTTTTTTGCCATTTAAAGTTTAGAGTAGGACGTGATCTATGAATGTGTTTGTTCACAGAAGTTTCTTGCGTTAGTCAAGTTCAAGAGTGTTCTGCGATTTCAATATAGAATAAATTTGTAGATTTAAATAATTGTTCTTATATTTTGTGTGGAAATGGAATGACTGTTGTACCAACAACAAAAGGCCTCTATTGAGTCATATATGTTAAAAAGACACTCATGTGAATGATATATAAATATATATATATACATATATATACATATATATATATATATATATATATATATATATATATATATATATATATATATATATATATATATATAAATATGTAAATATTAAAATATAAATATAAATATGTATATATAAGGGACTTTAGAGTTCTAGCTTAGTTCTAGCCGACCGTCAACTTCTATGATGGGAGCATCAAGAAAATCAAGAGATTAGTGTTTATTATTTGTCGTTTGAGTATAAAAAAGACGGTTTTTGCACTGGATAAATCTCACATGTCCGTTAACATCAGTTTCATCGATCTGAGTATGAAAAGCATCGCAGTGTGAAAAAAATATCGCAAATTTATTACTAATCAAATGTAGTTGCTATAGCCTCTAATAAATCAACCTTCAATGCATTACAATAGTTAAAATTAGAAATTCCCGCATTGCAGATTGCAGTGGTCAGTTGAAATATCATATAAAATGGATGTAGACCTATTTAACCTGGCACGACTTAAAGCCAAATCAAAAACAAAGGAGGTTAGCATCGTCAAGCTGTAGTATGCGGATGACTATGCCCTTGTAGCCCAAAATGCGATGGCATCACAAACAATGCTGGACTTACTTAGCCTACGGTGCGTTCGGACTTAATAACTTAATGAACACAAAAAGAAAATATTGTAACAAACTGGTCCAAGTAAGGAGAGGGAGACACCTGACATTGTTGTGAATGAACCACTGGAAGAAGTACCAAGCTTTTCGTATTTGGAAAGTCAAATTTTCTGCTCAGTGCACATGCAAGAAGAGATCATACAAGGTGCATCCATCTTTTGACGGGCAAGCGTTTGAAAGTTGCATCCTTCACTAAGATTCTAATAAAATTTCATGACATTCGGATCATTAGAAGCCAATTTATCGCATTTAAACTGTCAGTGTGTTTATACCATCGGTCGAAAAATGAACATCGAACAAAGCGCTGTTAAGTTTTGGTTTTAACTTGGTAGAACATTAACCGAAACGTTTTAATCAATGAAACAGGTGTATCGTGAGAATTGTTTATCCCGTGGAAGATGATCGTGAGGACATCAAGGACGTTGAACATCCTGATCCGGAAAATTCCGTGGTTACTCAAAGTAATGTTGAAATTGTGCGTGAATTTATAAAAAATCATCCAAAATCTTCATTGTGATACATGGAAATGGAAATAAACATGTCCAAAGATTCAGTTCATCGCATTTTGACCAATCATTTGGAACTTCGGAAGGTTTGTATACGTTCCAGACAAATGACGACCAAAAATTGCACTGATCCAATATTGCAGAAGCTTCATTAAAAAGAACGAAAATTTCCAGCACAGCAGTGTTACTGATGATGAAACGTAATGTTTTCAATGTGATCCAGGAAGCAAGCATCAAAAGTACCGAATGGAAGCACCCGAGCGAGCCAAATCCAAAGAAAAGCCGTCTCGAGCACTCAAAAATGAAACCAATGTTGATTTCTTTCTGCGATTCGGAGGGAATTGCGCACAAGGAGTTCATTCACCTAATCAAACGATCAATGTTGTGTTTTATCTTGGTGTTATAATGCATCTGTTTCCGCGTATTCGTCGTGTGCGGTCACTATACCGTCCACAAGGCAGCTGGCACTTACGGACCTCTTGACCGCTTGACGCTCATCACTGATTTTTTGACTAAAAATGGCATTTTAACTATCAATCATTCACCATACTCGCCTGATTTGGTTCCCTACAACTTCTACCTCTTCGAAAAACTTCATTTGCCGATGAAAGGTCAGCGTTATGGCGACACTGAAGCCATTCAAAAGGCGTCGACCACTATCCTGAAGGATATATCTTTGTCAGAGCTCAAAAATTCATTTGTCAACGTAATTAATCGTGCAAAATAACACGTAGCACTTTGTATTGAATGTATTTTGTATTTTGTATAAAATCTTTGTATTTTGAATAAAACTAGTGATTTTTGCTGGAAAAATAAACATTTGTGTTTTTTGAAAAAGTCTTGCTTTTCGTGAGAGACACTTTGTATATAGAATAAAGTGGTGCCAATTTTGAACGTCTAATGAGAAGGTGTTTTGTAACCGAGACTTAAAGAAACACAATTAAATTAGTGTTTATAATGCCATCATAATTCACACTCTGGTGGAGGTGAATCCTGGGTCCTGTATCGGAAGCAAATAGAACAACTGAAGAGATTTCACTCAGGCTACCACCGGAAAAATTTTGAAAATAAAATAGAAATACTATCAAACCAATGTGAAAGTTATTGATCCTGAAATCCTCTATGACGAATTTAAGAGCAAGAAACGAAATCTGGAACAAAATCTGGAAAAAAGGGTCCAACAAGAAGATACAAAGACATCTTACCAATCGAGGTGGTCAGGCGGGCTATTCACTCACCTGACGATTCAATGTTCATCGGTTCGGGTATGGAATTTTTATATAGCCTACCCGACTCTAATGGGATACGTGGGCTCTAAGTTATGGATTATAGATAGTCACCAAATAAAGCTAGATGGTTGACGTGACTTAAATTAAATAAAATAAAAAAAAATGACATATAATATGACATAAGTCATATAATTGTCACTACAAAAACCTCCATATAAAGCGTGTCTAAATAGAAAAAGATGGCAAACGGCAGACCTAAATAGCGTGAGAAGGCATACAGAGCTATGCAGCACCATGAGGAAAATAATCATCAGAAAGGCGCAGCCAAAAGGCAGGCGAGAAAAGCCGAACAGTCTGGACTACCTGTACCAATTTTGTATTCTCCTGACCGTCCAAATCTAAACTGGGTTATTTAAGCCACTATAAAACCCATAATTATTGAACGATGGTTCGGCAAAATGAATACCCATGGCTGAGGTCATACTCCTATCGCGTTGACGGACATCATCAGGAAACCAACCTTCAATACATCACAATAGTTAAAGTTACAAATTACCAGTATACAAATAAGTTAACAATGTTCGGCTCCGGGCTTCAAAATAAATTGAGACCTAAAAAGAAAATAGGCCAAAATCGTTCATGAAACGCACTATTTTCTTGGATTATTCTGGTATTGGTCTATAGTTCTTGGTATTTGATTGGATTCCAGCTCTCGGATGGACGTTTTTCTTTCTTTCTTCTGTTCGTATTCTCCTACACTTAATTAAACAAAATAAGAATAAGGGAAAAGAAACGAATTATAAAAACGGTGGGAACTTATGTAACAAACCTTTAAAATCGTTAGGAGTTGTGAAAAATGGATTAAAGAACGTAACCTGAACTAATGAAAAATATTAGGTAGGTTAAGGCTAAAACATCGACTGAAAAGCCTAATACTAGGCAAATTGAAAAGTTCCCGGAGGAGAATGGAGCAGTAAAAGAACTTTATGATCTACTACATTTTGAAGCATGATTATTCAAATGAACATATTTAAAGTTTCAAATCGATCTATCAGTATATTTGTACAAAGACAGCAGCTTAAAGTAAACATATTTTTTGAAATGGAAAATATTGGAAATCGTGTCCTGATTAAATTCTTTGTAAAAAAAGGTTTAAAGGTAATGGAAATTCATTGTGAAATGGTAAATGTATTAGGGAAATCTGCTCCTTCAAAAACAAAGGTTTGTAAGCAGGCAGGTGAGTTTCAGAGTGGTCGTATAAGCCTGGATGATAATCCACGTTCTGGACATCCAATAAGCGCAACAACTGAACAAATAATTAATTCTATACATGATATGGTTATGGATCACAGACAATTGACTTTGAGTAAAATTGTTTAAAATTGTTTGTATGAACGGATGTTTCATATTTTGATAAAGAGAACTGGGTTTGAGAAAGCTATCTGCAAGATGGGTGCCGTATTTGTTAAATTCTGATCAAATACGACTTCGAGTAAAACTTTATAATCAACATTTGGATCATTTAAAAAAAAATAAAATAAGATTTTAAACGTCGTTTTGTAACTATGGATACTTGGGTTTACCACTATGATCCTGATCTACGAAAACAAACCACAGAGTGGACTGAGCCCGGTAATTTAGCTCCGAAGCAGCCAAAGTAGTCAAAATGAACCAAAAAGGGTTATGGCATCAATTTTTGGGATGCGAAAGCCATCTTCTTAATTGATTACTTTTAAACCGGTAAAACAATAATAGTATTACCCAAAGCTTTTGGACCAATTGGATGTAAAAATTCGTAAGAAAAGACCTGGTTTAGCGAAGAAAAAAAAATTCATCAAGACAATACACCGGCTTACAGAGGTTTTCTCGCAATAACCAAATTGAAGCAGTTACACTACAAATTGTTGGATCATCCACCATAGTCACCAGATCTGGCCCCCTCCGACTTTCATCTGTTCCCAAACCTCAAAAAAGTCCTACGTAGTAAGCGTTTTTCATCAAATGAAGAAGTTACAACAGCCGTAGAGGAGTATTTTGAAGGACTTCCAGAAAATCATTTCAGAGATGGAATAAATAAATTGAAGAACCGCTGGAAAAAATGTATTGAGCTTAAAGGAGAATATACGGAAGAATAAAGTAATTTTTTCAACTATAAACTTGTTTTATCATTATTCACATAAAAATAAAGATAAAATATGAAAGATGCTGTGTTGCGAACTGCTAATAATTGTGTGCCCTATAGAAACGTTCCACCACAACAAAAGAAATGTCGTCGACATTCAAAGACTGGAGTAAAAAGTACCCTATGATCCAAATTATTTACTAAATATTGCTCAGCCTGATTATTATTATTTTCGGTAATTTTTTTGTATTTGACTAAAAAATATATCATTGAATTGATGAACTCAATACGGTTTTTTATTTATTTCGGGAGTGTATCCCTCGACTTGCAGATTGAGTAAAGTGATGAAAATATGATTTTTAACCACATTGTAAAACTGTTATCTATACATATCAAAATATTCCGAACATTTATTTTTTAACTTAATATAAACAAATATAGAATTTTTTATTGGTATTCCATGATCGTCCTAAAAAAATAAATATTTACTATCCAGAATTAAAATATTTTAGTGTTTTGTACACTATAATTTAAGAAAACAATCATTACTACTAATTAAGTTTTATCTTAAAACTGATTGGAACGGATCGATTTTGTTCTCAAGTAACATTGAGTTTAATATAACACGCAAACAAAATTTTATGTGATTCAGATTAATTTTCAAACGGACCTCTCTAAATTACCTGGAATCAAATAAACGTTAAATCAACATGTTCGATTCATCAAAGAGGAAATAATTTCAATTTTGTAATAGTAATAAAGGGCATCATGTTATCTGGCTAAATTAGTATCCAACAATAACTTTTAATGTTTCATTGGGCTTTAGATTCTAGATAATTGAATGGTGGTATTCTATAATTTGGCTTTAAATGATACATTTAATAATCGAGTCTTAAAAGAGATTAACTTGCTACAGTAAACTATCTTTACGTTATACGGGCATGTTAGTTAGCCACATGGAGTAGCTATTCATGAAACTTTAATAAAAATATATTGTAATTTAAAGTAAATGTGAATACTCTATGTGATACTCTTATAAAATATAATAGGACTTACTGTTTCTGCCTAATTGTTGTTCCTTTTGATGACATTGGAACTATTTATTGTGCTTAGTACGCTTACTGGTAAATAATTGATGGATTGAATTCAATATTAAAAAAAATCTTGTATATATACTATGTAATAGTTTGTGCGGATAATGTATGTACATTATATAAGTACAAGGAAACGCTATTTTTTTAAGGTGTCCGAACTTCCAATAGGGGTCGTTGTCAAACGAACTGTTGGCAAATCATCGTGGAACGTTTAACATCAGAGCAACGTTTGCAAATTGTCGAAATTTATTACCAAAATCAGTGTTCTGTGCGCCAAAATTAAAGAGCACTATGTGAATTTTATGATGCACATATGACCCAACCGAGCGATGTATTCGCAAAAATTATCGACAAATTCCGAACACATTTCACGCTATTCGATATTAACACAAAAACAAGACAAAAACTGTGCGTTCCGAAAACATTTTCTAGAAGATATAATCGTTTTCTAAATCATTGGTGCATCTTCACCTGCGCTCACCTATTCTTTAGAATAGTGCTTCACCTTTGGCTACTAATGGTGACCCCGTTTTTAATCTACTATTCAAAAAGAAAACATTCAAAAATCTCAACAGAATCGTTTAAAAAAAATATAAACACACTTGGAAGGGGTGGATTCGAATATATATAGTGGAAAAATACGCTCGTAAAAAGTAGTATTAAACATCCCTTCAATTCAATTTAAACCCAATTTCAGAAATTCGACTTTATACTTAACTAGATTCCTTTTTGACGTAAAGGCATATTTTGAGGTATAATAAGAAAAAAAGCTCTAACTGATAAAACGTATATACCAAAAATACTTTATTCAAAAAGTTCCCTAAGTTTTCTATAAGATTGCGTTTATTTAGTGGAACAAGTAAATGGAAAATCTAGGCACCGAGACGTAATAATACGTATATTCCGAATTTCATAAATTTATATATATATATATATATATATATATATATATATATATATATATATATATATATATATATATATATCCCCTTTGTGGATCAGACCTTGACGTGGTAAAGTTTTGAGCTATGCCGTCTGGAGTCTATGCCACTGGGAGGATCACCCCAGGCGGACAGGTCAAGGCAGAGGCCTTAACTAACATGATCCAACATCTGCCAATCCGCATTGAACCACGGTGGCAGATTACGGTCCATAAATTCAATATAGTATTTCAATATGTCTCAATGTGACAGTACAACCTCAAACACGGTCCTCATTCCCCGGAGGCCAAGGGGCAAGTTGGGAATATTCAAACCTTTGACTTTTATTATTGATATTAAGTTTTTCTTTTACTCATTTACGTAATCATTATGTTACTCTTACTGGCACCAAATAAAACTCGACACTACATAACCAATGTGTGTAAAATTGATTTATTATTTTGCAATAAAAAAATGATAATATACCAATTACCTTCAAAAATAATTTAAAAATTAAAAGAAAAACTTTCATTAAAACTAATAAGCAGTAGTTTCCCCACGGGTCTGTAGGCATACCTATAGGCAATTTGGTATGCGGTCGATTAAATGTTGAATTTGGGCTTGTGGAATTCTCTCCTATTCTTTGCGAGCAGTATCTTTTAGCTCTCGCAGGGTAAGAGGAGAATTGTTTCGTTTCTTGATGTGTGTTTTCAGAATGTCACAAGCATATTGAATGATATTCATATCAGGAGAATTTGCTGGCCATCCTGACTTGGTTATTCCATCATCTTCAATAAAATTTTGTACTGCTGCTGTTTGTTGAGGAGGTGCGTCGAAGGTCGAAGGAGGTACAGACACACGAGAGGATTTAAAACTTCCTCTATGTACACAGCTCTTGTGACTCTTCTCTCCAGGACCAGTAGAGGTGTCCTAGTACCCGTCAAAATGCCACCCCAAAACATCACGCTCCCACCTTGAAATGGGATACGTGGTTGAGCTGTTTCTAGTCGGATTTGTCGATCTAGAGCTTTTCAATCTATTGTTCTTCGTGAATCAGACACCAAGTCATTTCTCGTCTCATCGAAGAACATCACGTTATTCCAGTTAGGACTATGGTCTACCATTTCTCGAGCCCATTGCAATCTTACATTTTTTGTTGAATGCTTAGTTTGGGAATACTTAAAGTTCTTCCCCGATGTAAAATTATCGCTTTCAGTCTGCGTGTTATCGTTTGTCGTGAAATATTTACCCTTTCAAGCCTAAGTTCCTTTGATGCACCACTTGTAGATTCCAGACGATTTCTTAGAGCCTTTATTAATATCTGCACACAGTCTGACTGCTGCGACCGTTACCGACAGGATGGCGTGGCTGCATGTGATTGCAGCCTCTATTCAACATGGCAAATTTAAATGGTCATGGGTTTAGTCGTTCCTTCATCCGCTCTTCAGGTATCCAGCTTGAGCCCAACTGATGACGGCTTAAGGCCAGAAACCGGTCTTTGGAGACGCTTGCTAGAGCTTTGGATTGCGGGTAAAGGTACAGCAAAGCACGACGTGGAGCATGAGTAAATTTCCTTAACTTTTTAATATATATATATATATATATATATATATATATATATATATATATATATATATATATATATATATATATATATATATATATATATATATATATATATATAAACACAGGGTGTTTTCACAGTTGAGTCTTTTATTTTAACAGGTTGTAGAACTCGCAAAATTTAACAAGTATTTTTACCAAAACTATTTGATATTCTCGACCAATGCGTTGTAAACACATAAAGTATTTGTTTACTTCTGATACTGGGTATGACTAGTTTTTTGTATTCTTGTATGATATTTTTTTTGAGTGCGATATTCGATTTGACCAGTGATAATAATTCTTTAATAATGCGTGTTTAATTTTTGCGTACTTTCTGCGATTAAAATGCCACGCGTTTATGAAAACAACGAACTAGTTGACCTTATATTAATTTACGGGGAGTGCAAACAAAATGCAGCCGCAGCATGTCGTTTGTACACGGAGAGGTGTCATTTAAGACATCATTCGGCTCCGCTGATGTTTGTAAATTCAGTTCGAAGACTTAGATGGAAGACCTCCTCCACGCGAAATGGTAGAAATTGAGGAATAATATCCCTTACCATTACCAACGGGTACAAGCTTTAGTACCCGATGTTTATCCTAAAAGAGTTGAATTTTGTCAGTGGCTTTTAGATCAGTACAACAAAAATGAAAATTTTACCAAATTTATTTTGGCTACCGACGAGGTCACATTTACAAGAAATAAACAATTTCCACCACAATCATGTTTGGGCAGTAGAAAATCCACATGCTATAAAAAGAAAACATTTTCAGTACACATTTTCTGTAAATGTTTGGGCTGGAGTAGTAGATGACATGCTTATTGGGCTTTTCTTTCTTTCAGGTCGACTGATAGGTAATAATTATTTAGACTTT
Source organism: Cosmopolites sordidus (assembly GCA_031761425.1). Taxonomy (NCBI): domain Eukaryota; kingdom Metazoa; phylum Arthropoda; class Insecta; order Coleoptera; family Curculionidae; genus Cosmopolites; species Cosmopolites sordidus. The sequence goes on from JARFXV010000993.1 coordinate 1,233,363, forward strand.
TGTCAAAACAATTAGCCATAATTATTACAAGATGTTCCTTTAAATGTTAGATAGAATACGTGGTTTCTAAATGATGGAACTCTGCCACGTTTTAGACCAGTTTACGAACATTTAAACTATGGATTTCCTAACAGATGGATAGGGCGCAATGAACCCATTTCTTGGCCTGCACGCTTGCCGGATTTAAGGCCTTGCGATTTTTTTCTGTGGGGTTTTTTAAAAAGTTAGTTTATCACGATGGAGAAGTAAATACAGTGGTAGAACTACAACAGCACATCGAAAACGCTTGTCGTGTTATTCGTGGCCAACAGGATTTTATTTTTGACACGTGTAGTGATGCATGGGTATGCCGAGCAAGATTAGATTTTGTGCTAACCGAACAATTGGTGACAATTTTGAATAATTTTGCATTAATTAAAAATTGCATTAAATTTTGACTAGAAAACGAAATTTCTTGTGCTGATACCTGAAAAATATTAAGAAAGTGATACAACGATGAAGCTCTAATAAAAAAAATATTTACAAATTGTACAAGAATTTCAGTGATAGCAGAGGTGCAGCTTAAGCAGTTAAATCTAATACAGAAATACCTCCCACGTCAACCATAAAGAAAACATTACCAAAATCAAAGATCAAGTACTAAGTAATAGCCAATTAACTATTAGATACACTATATATTGTTCCAAATTTGTGACACAACAATTCATGGTATGTGTATCACAATAATCATCACAGCACCATCGCACACCGGACTAATTATTCGTAAAAATTTTAAAAACTGGAAAAAACGTTAAAACATGTGCATTGCAGTAAAACGTAACCTCACTTTAAAGAAAATTGAAATTTGTTTTCAAATTTGGTTGAATAAATAAATATTTTGTATTTTATTTAAAAAGTTACTTTACTTTTTGATCATAGTAGCAAAATCTGTAAGTAATTTCTTAATAGTTCAATAACTTTTGCTATCGATATACAGGTATTTAGTGCATCGTTTGCCAAATTAAAATGGCCGATAGGAGGGGTCTTTTGCTATCTCCTCAGCCCCCATAAAGCCTCCAAATGATTGTTTTATTTTCATAAGTAATGCAGAATCTTTTCTACTTTACTACTTTTTTCTATAGACTCGCAAAGTTTTTGGAAGAAGTAAAAATAAATTTAAATCTCAATCTTGAATTGCACGTTAAAAAAAACTAAAAGCAATCAATGTTCTTCGAATTCTTTAAAAAAATCTCTGGTTTAAAGTTGAACCGTATCGGCATGTCTGCGGTTGGTGAAGCAGATATACGATGAGTAATTTAAAGCAGTTAGTCGTTTATTACTGAAAAAGTGGACTGTATATTATAAAAAAATAAAAAAACTGAACTGTTCAACTGTCAAAAGCTCTGTAGCACTAAATGTTCCTTGATGCTGTCTAGGGGGCGCTACTGGTACACCGTACAGAACCGGAGTGACAGTTGTTAATTGTGCATTATAGTCCGAAACTATCGTCTGTCTAATGGTAACTTACTACTTTGCTAACTTTATGTATCGGGACGCATTAAGCTGATATTCGATATTACTTATTTGAGTAAATAACAGACGCTAAGTAGGTAGAAAATGCTATCTCGCTCTTGCGCAGTGAAGTCTGGCTGCTATCTC
>JARFXV010000993.1:1240000-1275000 GCA_031761425.1 Cosmopolites sordidus
CTCGTCCAATTGTCGATTATCGAATAGCCGACTAAGCAGTTTTACTTCAAAAGTCAAGTCAGTGTATAGTAGTTCGGCCATCTAATCAGAATGGACCAAGACAGACAAACCAAGATAAGCTAGAACGGGAGGGAAAACAAACGGAGAAGCCTGTGTAAGACATGGAATAAGGACTTCATTGAAACAATTCAAAGAAGAGACAAACATGGTAGGAAGCAATTAACCTGGTCAGGGATCGTAAACTATGGAGAGAGTTATTATATTAAGAGGAAGGATTAACTAAGTCGATTGCGATGGGCCTTTATGATAATAGAGGTGATAGATGTGTACCTGCTTCTGTTCTTCACGCACACTTACAATTGTTCTTATTATTGTACAAAAATTAATCTGAATGGATTCATTGTGTACTTTAAAGTCATATTTGGACCCTTACCCAATATTTCACTTCAATCTCATTATTACTATCCGTAGATAAGGTCCTACTTAAACGTTCTTCCAAAAGTTTTTAATTGATTACCGTTCCCCCCAGAAAAAAAATTAAAGTAGTTTTTAACCTAGGTGTTACACAATGATTCTAGAGAGCCTATTAAGTAACTTAAACGTTTAAGTAATAGCTCTTACCGGTTTTACGCTGACTGAAGGACTTAGGCAAAGGCTGTTTCCAACGAGGTTTAGAAAATATTCGTTGTTTTGTTAAAATGGATCAACCTTGCATCACCGCTGGTTTCGCACCGCAAGGGGCACCACCAGCACTTACACAGCAGATTGTAGTTTTCAGTATTAATAACAGGTAGCGATTGTGTTCTGATCACACCCACTGAAGTATTCCCAAATCAGGATATGGGCAATTGATATCAATGTAATTGAATATTTTCACCTTGTAATTTATCAATAATTTAAGTGCGTTTGTTGTAAATCTGTTATGAATGTGAATTATAATCATAGTAAAGGGAGCGCGAATTCGATAGATCAAATGTCCTCAGCCTATTCTATTGTTGCATTTTACATGTGTGTATGTATTTGTGAATTTTTTTCATGCCAATCCTCCGTGTCTGCTTAAGTATTCCACCCATCTATCTCTCTCGTGATCGTCCTCTGTTTATTTGACCTTCATATGGGCGCAAGTTTTGGATGACATGGTTCCATCTATTGTCTGAGAGCATTTGGTTGTGTCCTTCAAATTTCCATTTAAATGGCAGCATGTTCTACTATGTCTAGAACTTTGGTCGTTTGTCGTATCCACGTTTTCTTTTTGTGTGTTCTCATCAATACTTTTAAGTGTTAGCAGGAGGTCCGTTGTACAGTATCCTCGCCGGAATCCGCTTTGCTCAACTAACGGGTAATCGTCAAACTTGGTGTCTTTTTGTTACTGTTTTGGTGAGAACTTTGTAGAGCTATGACACTAAAGAAATTGGTTTATAGTTTCTCATGTTGAAAATCATATATCTCCTTCAGTCAAGCATTTATTTAGAATGATTTTGAGGTGTTTTATAATTTCTTGCCCTCCTTCTTTAATCAGTTCAGATATTATGTTATCCCTTCCTGGGGCTTTGTTTCTCTTTATTTTTCTAACTGCTTCGGATATTTGGTCTTCGCTAATATCTGCCATTGTTTGCATTCTAGGTAATCAAGGCAATAGTAATTTTAAATTTTGTCAATTCTGAATATAAACATAAAAGGTGGATATAAAAAAAAAATCGGTATGATTTTGAAGAAAGACCACTTGAAATAAAAAAAATTAACCACAATAATTAATTCCGATGAAAATGCCGCAGCGCGCTCGCTTCTGGAAAATTGACAGTCGCGCCCACGGGAGGTTTAAAGTTATATTATGAACAATCAACATGTACACGTAGAGGAGGATTTATAAATAAAGCGTGTATGTAAATTAAAAGAAAAAATGATATAGAGCTGCATCACTCATAGATTAATGAGCCTTCTTATTAAGTAATATTTTAACTGATTATATAGAAAAAAAAATAAATCGAATTAACTAAAAAAAAAAACTGAGAAACTCCTTTAATAGAGAGGGGGTATAAGAACTAAACTAAATATTAAAAAAGTCAAATACACATAAAGCTCGTTTGACAAACTATTTGATCGATCCAACCTTTTTTTTCTCCGATCCCATTTCTGCCGTTTGTTATTTCACTAACAGGGCACTACCTTTGTAAAGAAAATCTCAAGAGCCAGTTGGAATAAAGCTTTTGGTTTAGAATGTTTATTAACTTGGATTTATTTTTGCTGCGGAACTCAATGAAAATGTACCTCGAAGGAAAGAGATTTTTTTAGGCGATACATTGATTTTGGCTGATGGACAGAATGCTGCAGCTATGCCTTATTTAGATGTTTAAGAATATTTATATATTTTTTCTTTTTAAAGATGGTAATTTTTTAAAAATGTTTTTTCAAAAATATTTTTGGGACGCATTTCCTTAGACAAACAACCTCACAATTAAGCTAATATGATAATGCTCTCGTTGAAAATTTTTAATATTCATCTACACAACTTATTCTGGATATTGAGCTATCATCGAATTCATATATAAGCATTATTGGCTGATATAGGTTTTTATATGTATTTTCTATCAAGCTATACCTTTATTTTTATCTTTAAGCCTATCATATTATTATTATTATGCCCTTACACTTAAGTGCTAGCCACACCATTCTTTCATTTTTATTATTTTTGTTACTGGACTGGCAGTTTTACTTTAGATCTAGAAGTCTGTCACAATTTTTGTTTCATCATTAATTGTTATGGGTTGTTATGATATAAAGCGCATAAATTGTTAGATACCATTTTGTGGAAACTGCTCTCTAGTACCGTATATGACTTATTCTTAAACAATGGTAAACTTGAGTATCTAAAATTTTAGAATTATGGAAAATATGAAAATGTGTGTAGAAAATAGTGTTTTTGTGGCGAGGAATATAACTAAGGTGGAGACAGAAGGGGTAATTTCTATTAGTACAGATGCCAAAGTTGTTTAAAAACTTCAATGAAAGAAATTTTAAGCTCTAAAATCTGGTATATTTATTTCAATATATTAGGATGGAATTTGAAGTTACATGGAACGGTTAAAGCCAACCGACTAATCAATATTGTTAAATTATATGTTAACTCCAACATTTCATGATCATAGGCAGTCACATTTCACAATATTAACATTCTTTCCAAGATCAATTCTTATATTGCAACCTTAAATCATCTCCTGATGATACTAACATGGTTAGCGAAACGTGCGACAAGAAGTTTCAAAAAGTGTTTGGTGTGTAGTGGTAAATCTCTTCGAATTTATTCTTTCCAAAGTTAACATTTGTAATCTACAATGGTTACAATTGAATAAGTTCTCACTTATTCAATCATCTGTCACAATCTACAAATCGAAATTTCATACACTTCGTTTTTTCACAAAATAGAATTTGGGTTTGGTTTTTTTGAACCAAGCCCACGGTGAATCAGTTATGGGTGACTCGAACTGCCAACGCAAACCTATTACGTTAAGCACAAATGGATTATCTCAACCTACCCTAAAAATACTTGTTAACAAAAATCAGTTTCTTCTGCAGCACGACAATGCCACACTGAATAATGTTAATCACAGAAAAAATTTCATAAACAGAAGACATTCAGTATTCGATCCAGACCTTGTGTCCTCTCAGTTTAACTGGTATAATTTCGATATTTTCCGTTTTTGCGGCTAAAAACGGGGATTTAAATCGACTGGTGTCAAATAACGCCTGCAGTAATTGAAGGACTTGCAACCGCAGAATGAATTGGCCTTATTTTTAATTATAGATTTAATTTAGTTGTAGAATAGTCTTAACGGATAAAGAAAATGAAAATTAACAGGGAACCTGTATTTATGTTCTTCACTTGCATATTATTGGTCTTTATTTAAAATGTACTCTACATAATTTTCAATCTTCTGTCTTTAATTGTAAGAAACATGCGGGGGTAGCAAAGAACGTTTTAAGTACCTATCAATTGAAGTTAGCGACCCACATGCGAAAAAGTGAATATTTCCCATCAAAATAACACATCACATACAAATAACACATCTGTGTAAATTTATCTTTCCAGGACCCATGTCAAAACGATGTTTTATTCATCTTTAGCGTACTTTCACTTTGAACATCATTCTATCACCTGGCAATTATCCGAATTTTAAGAGACGAGCTATTTCTGTGATAGAAGCAGGTTTAAGTTTTCGTGAAACAGCGAAACGATTGTACATTGCTGATTCTACATAGATTAGATAGTTTGGGGATAAATTCTATGCATGAAAACTAGGTTCTGTTCATCCTAAAACTAATCATCACTTCGTCAAAACTACCAAATGGAATTATAAACGCTATCTTGCTATGTGAAATCGATATGAAGATATCCTGGAAGTGCTTAAAGTTTTCGTCGCACCTACGAATTAGACATACATATAGGATTAGTCCTACATGTTAATAAACATTTAGCTGCGATGAGCATGTATATATACATATATATATATATATATATATATATATATATATATATATATATATATATATATATATATATATATATATATATATATATATATATATATAGTAGGAGGTTGCTTTGAATTGTGTTGATCTAGTATTGAACGGGGCGTAGAATGCAACTTTATTTACCTTATTGATGGGTAGAAATTTTATCATGTGGTCATGATAGATGTAGAAGATACTGACGTTTTTGGAACGGCAAAAATTTTCAGACCACAGAATTTTGACACTCGAATAACCTTCAAGAGCCTTGAAGATTTGATAAAAAAATGTATTGGATAGCATTAGTCAAACATTTGATCCATTACCCTGACTACCATCAGATTTAAACAAATTTGAAATGCGCCTTGAATATTCATATATCACTATATATGATATTCACTATTCATAAGAAAATATAATACATAGGTCATCTAATTCGATTCATATATCACAAAGTTAGAACATTACAATAACTATGGTGGTAATAATCTACCGATTATGAAATTTTTGTTATATCGAATGTTATGTGGAATTTCATGCTTTTTTTATTATCACATAATACACAAAAATGACAAAACTATTCCAATAAACTATATTTTCTACAGTATTACATGTTTTTATTTTTTTCTTTATTTGGGTTTTTCGCCACGATCTAAAACTCAAAAAATATCAAAAATATCTGTTCTTATGTAAATAACGAATCACTGGGTAAAAACAAAAAAAACCAAAGGGAGACAAATTTCTCAGTGATTCTTTTTTGTAATAAATTTGCCTAACGAACAAAATTTTAAAAATATAAAAATGCTTTAAAAAAATAGAAACTTTTAACGTTAATGTTTCGGGAAGTATTCTCCTCCCGTTTTCAAAACGAACCTAAAATTAAATCATATTAATATCTATATTTTTTGTGTTTGTCAATGATACTTTTCATTGACAATTAGTCTTTAATGACAGTGACATACTACCAAAAAAAAATGTACAGAGGTGAGGTTTACTGTGTGATTGTGATTGTGTATTGAAATAATTGAATGTTTTTAATTGTATTCTTTAAAATCGGGAACCATATTGAATTTAAATCGACCGAAGGCATAGTAATATAGTTATTATTATATTTATTTAAATTAATTATAGCTGTTTCTTTTAATCTTCTGTATTTTGTTACTGATTATTTTAATACAGTTTTGGAATTATTCCAATTGATTTTATGACCCGATTCCCAAGCGTGTTGACAAATTCTAGATTTATTAAAATCGCCCTTTCTAAGAAGGTTTTTCTCTTTTATTCTAACATCTAATGGTCTAGATGTCTCACCTATATAAAATTTGCCACATTAGTAGGGAATTTTAGAATACATATTTTTTGTATTCTGTTGTATGTTGTTCGGTTTAGTTTCTGTTAATATAGATCTAAGAATATTATTTGTTTAAAATGTTGTTCTTATGTTGTATTTATTTCCTACTCTTTTAATTGTGAAGAAATATCGCGGATGTAGGGAATTGTGAGGTTAATTGTTTGAGAGTTATTATTATTGTTATTAACTTGTCTGTTTTGTCTGGTATCAATAGTTTTAACCGATTTATCTATACATTTTTTTGGATTTTTTTTTATGAAAATGTCTTTGATGTGATTTGTTTGTTTTTGTAGTGTATCACTGTCGGTACACACAAGTTTTGTTCTGTCATATAAACTTTTAATTACTCCTATTTTGACTGATTTTGAGTGATTAGAAAAGAAATTAAAAGAAATCGGTAATAAAATACAGAAGATTAAAAGAAAGCGCTATAATTGATTTAAATAAAAATAACTGTATTGCTGTGCCTTCGGTAGATTTAAATTCAATATGGTTCCCGATTTTAAAGAATACAATTAAAAACAATCAAGTATTTCAATACACAATCACAAACACACAGTAAACCTCACCAATATGTATTTGGTAGTATATCACTGTCATTAAATACTAATTGTCAATGTAAGTATCATTGACATACACAAAAAATATATTTACTTCCTATTTTTTTCGAATTTATTGATATTATTAATATAATTTATTTTTAGGTTCGTTTTGAAAACGGGAGGAGAATACTTCCCGAAACGTTAACGTTAAAAATGTGTATTTTTTTAGAACATTTTTATATTTTTAAAATTTTGTTCGTTAGGCAAATTTATTTCAAAAAGGAATCACTGAGAAATTTGTCTTCCTTTGGATTTTTGTTTTTACTCAGTGATTCTTTATTTACATAAGAACAGATATTTTTTGAGTTTTAGATCGTGGCGAAAAACCCAAAAAAAGAAAAAAATATATGAACACGCCACAATCATTCAGACATTAATTACATTTTGTTGTTCGCTTTTATAACAATAGATCAAAAGAAGGTGTTAGATATAAATATATCGAACTATGACAATATCAAAGCAAGAGATAATGTAGTGACTTAAATTGTTATGTGATTATATATTTGTTTATTCCTCATATTCGTATAAAAGACTTTTTATATCTATTTCCCAGTTGAGTTTTCGGGATTTATACCATCAGCTATTTTGAAAAATTCTTTTTCAATATTCTCATATATATCATTAATTCCATTTCGTCGAGTTCAATAAATATATGATGATATATTTCACAAGCCAGGACAATTTTCCAAATCAATTCAGACAGAGACAATACTTAATCCACAAAGTGCTGAAACATGCCGGTGCGTTAATTTGTTTTGCAGCTACGGATAAACGGTAAACCAATAAGCTTATCGGTTGACCGATTTTCATAAAAATTATGTTTATCTTGATGGCAAATCGATATTGTCTTTGCCAGGAATGAAATGCGTCGAGTGAATTTCATTTTCCAACGGGAATTATACCGGGATTACTGGGTAAAGTGAAATGTTCCGAGTAGGCATTTTAATAACGAATATTATCTTTACACTACCTTTTATATCATTGTCTTAGTCACATTCGTTATGCGACACAATTGTAGGCAACATTATTTTTACCGCAAAATGGAAACAATCTTTTAAAAATTGTGGAGCTTTACATTTATTGTATTAACCGCCATCACATTATCCACAACTAATATGTACTACTATACAAAATGTATGTGTTGTATAAACAGAATGTTATTTGCTTAACACCATTTATAAAAGTAGTGATGAGGAAACTTATTTAAGCAACAGTAGAGATTAGGGTCATGTTAGGCAACCCATAATGCACTACCGTAACGATAAGTCGGAGCAGAAAATAACAACAAAATACAATACAATAATCAACAAAATATTGACCAATTTTGTCAAATAATTTCTTGTTATATTTCTCCCATCTTTATCGATAACATATCTAAAAGTTACCAACAAAAAATCAACATCGAATTAATTGCAAACTGCAATTCGGAATATATGTTAGGATTAGTTTGTTATGATTTTGTTCTATGCCTGATACAGAGATGGTGTATAACAAGATGCAACTCTTGGGAACATCAGTCTATTTAAATATTGAAAAACCTCAAAGATTTCAACAGAAATTCTACATACCATCGATAAAGCCTCGCGGTATATCCCGAAAAATACAATCCATCGTGACCACCAACACTGGGACAGTCATGGACGAAATAAAGTATTGTAGTGCAGCACTAATATTGCAGTATGAATATTGAGTTCAGTTATTTCAGTTAAGAAGTACAGTATAAGTACTGATTAGAACAGGGATATTCAAGAACTCAAGCCACAAGACCGTCGTTTGCGTCGTACGTTTGATGAGTGGGCCCAAAATCAATTGCATCCTGACCCAGAATTTAACCGAAAATTTTTTTAGCTACGAAGCTCATTATTGGTTAAATGGGTACGTTAATAGAAAAAATTGCCGCATTTGGAGTGAGAATAACCCAACAATTACCGTTGTATCCAAAAAAATGCACCGTATGGTACGGATTGTACGCCAGAGGCATTGGGACGTTTTTTCTTTAAAAATTAAGCCGGAAAATATCTTACTGGTAATGGATATCATTCCAGAGCGATGATCTAGTATTATTTAATTCGGAATTTGAACGGTATTGATCTGTAGGAGATGTGGTTTCAACAGGATGGCTCCACATGTGCAACAGCTAACGCAACAATCGATTTATTGAGGAAACTATTCTATGAGAAAATGATTTCTATGAACAGAGCTGTTAATTGGCCACCAAGGTCATGTGATTTAACGCCTTTAGATTATTTACTTTGGGGTTATGTCAAATCTTCGGTCTATGGCGATAAACCAGCAACTATTGACGCATTGAAAACCAACATAACTTGGATATAATATCCCAATTGCTTGGAAAAGTTGTAGGAAATTGGATTAATGAAACGCGCTTTGCCAGAAGTAGTCGCGGCAGATATTTGGCCGAAATTATTTTCAAGCATTAATGCCATTGAATGTTATTTCACATAAAATAAATAGTTTAATAGTATCTAATTTGGTTGTTCTTTTATTTGAATTTAAAGTTGGGACGCCAAATATTGGTAATATTGATTATAGTTTATAGAAATTAATATTACGTATTTATACCTTCAAAAAACAGCTTTTCAATGGTTTACCGACGATAAGAAAGGAAATAATAAATATTATACGATGTCAATGAATCCATTTTTCGTTATATTTAAAACAATATTCAGGATCAGTTTTTGCCGTATGAAAAAAAGGATTGACTTTTTTATTTGTTTTAACCCAGATGTGCCTGTCGTACTACTTGTAGGTCGATGTTTTAAATAGCCCGCCAAAATTTTTCTACTATGCCTAGGTGGCGCCACTATATACAAATCAGCTGTGAGGAACTCCGTGCGTCGGTAGTAAATGCAGCTTTGCTATAGTGTATCATTTTGTTGTTTAAGTTTAATTGTTGATATTACGAAAAATGGACCACTATGACCAGAATTTTTTTGGGTAAGTAATTAGTTACTAAATGTTGTTTCACAAATGTCATTATAAGTGTTTTGGGATGCTAGAGGTTAAAACTAATCACTTGTGATATCAGGTTATGTTTCTTTTTGATACGGGGTTAGTTATAAAAGTAAATATGAAGCCGTCCTATATGTAGGATGCATATAAAGTTTGGTGATTCTATTTTTTTTTTTGAAAATTTAATCTTAACGTTTTTTTTCTGTTAATACATGTTAAATAATTTAGTGGCGTTACGTTGAATGATGCCTTAACTATGGTTTGCGATAATGATTTCCCTCCCTGGAATAGATAATTATATGTTTCCGCTCGAAAATACATGTGGCGATATTACCAATGAGGACTTCCGAATCCGAATTAGCGAAACGCCTATCTAAGAAAAGTAGCCACGTTCTCAAATGCAAGAAAACTGACTTCAAATTGATAAAAAAGATTTTGAAATTATTTGTTCCGACGATAAATGGCAATCCGATATCTCTGAAGTGACATCCAAGAAACATCCTGCTGAATTATTTCAGAACTTTTTTGACAACGACTTTATTAAATTAATAGTGAGTGAATCCAACAGGTACAAAGATATTTATTTTCTTGGTCATGTTCTAATTTATTTTCATGTCATTTTTTAGGTATGCAAACCAGAAAAACAAGCAACGAAATATTTCTGGTGGGGAGGTTAGATAATTTTGGGAGTGTTGTTACTGAGCGGATATCTACAACCCTCAAGGCGTCAAATATTCTTGGAACTCGAAAAAGATAGCTTCAATGAACTCATAGCAAAGGCCATATCAAAGGATAGGTTTGAATATATCAAGAGTAAACTACATTTCAGTGACAAATTTGTAAAACTTCGTACATTGTTTAGACACCTTTGAAAAAAATCTCACAGCATCAATGAGGCCACGGTTCTCTATTACGGGAGACCTGGCTGCAAACAGTATATAAAGGGAAAGCCGATCCGTTATGGTTACAAATTATGGGTAGGATCTACCAGATTAGGGTATGTTAACTGGTTCGAACCATATCAGGGCGCAACTACTCATTTTTAAATTTATACACGGAACTTGGGGTCGAGGCTGGTGTTGTTCATCATACGCAGATACATTGAGATCTAAGTGGAATTGCCATCAATTTTACTTTGATAATTTTTCTAACTCTGGTGATTTTCTTATTTCGTTGGTAAACAAAACTATTCAGGGAGTTCGAACAATTGGTTGTAATAGACTTACCAACAATCCATTTGACTCCATAGATCTCAAGAAGACAAAAGAGGTGATTAAGAGTATCGAATGGCCGAAGAAAATAATATTGTTGCTGTTCAATGGAAAGACTACAGCATTGTCATATTATAAAAAGATACTCACAACGTGACAATATAAAGCGAATATGGGCGGCGTAGATCGGTGTGATGAGAACATAAGCCTTTATCGTACTTCCATTAGGGGGAAAAATTATATTTTTCCTTAATTGCCCATAGGGCTCTGGTGCATGTATAATATTTTTTTTATGTTCTACACTCTTAAAATTAATACAAAAATTTGAAAAATCCCTTGTGTTTAAAAAAGTATTTTCAGGCATATCTGAGTTAATCGATATATAATTATGCTTCTAAGAATGAATTTATTTTTTCGTTTAAGATTGTTTAACCTTTCAGTGGTCGTGCATGGTGTGGGAGACCGGCCCATCGGTAAAACGGTGATATTTTAAATGATCGAGTAAACTCGTGAGTCTCTCTCTGTGAACATTTCGCAGGGATTCTCGTCTACATATTGCCGCAGTTGCTTTTTGTCTGAGCATTGTTATATTTGTTACAGACGCAAACACGGTGTCTCAGACCGGGTGCGACGGCTACCGCTAAGAAAATTCTGTGATGCGTGATTTGTCTTGGCATCTGAAAAGTATATTTTTTGGTAAGTATTTATTTATTATTACTCTAGATGTATGTAATTATCAGTTTATATTTAGATATTGACTACGAGAAAGAGCAAGAAAGCTTATTGAGACTGTTGGAAGAAGTACCCATTCAAGATGGATATGACGACGAGGACGAATGAGGGGAAGAGAATAATGTTGGAGAAAGACACAGAACAAGAATTTGATGAAAAGGAAGATGAAGAAATAAATGAAACTGAACCGTATTTTACGAGAAGGGATAATAGAACAAAATGGAGCAAACATTGTCCTCCCAAAAATGTAAGAACTAGAAAAGAAAATTTAACATTTCACTTACTTGGTCTCAAGGACTGCAGTAGGAAAAAAACTTCTCCTCTTGAAATATAGGAATCCTTTTTTGAAAATGTCCCAAAACAATCAAAACTATGACTCCGAGAAATTTGTAACTTAGGGGCAGAAGATATCGAAAATTTGCTTCCTCTAGGGGCAATGGGAAGATGTAGCTATTGTGGCTGAAGAAAAAAATAGAAAAACAAAATATTCTTGCAAAGTTTGCGGTAAATTTATGTGTCAAGAGCACATAATCAATGTATGTTCTGAGTGCTACGCAAATGCTCACTAATATTTTTACTTTACTTTATGACCTGCATGTTATGTTTGAGAATGAAATCAAAGATTTTTCTGTGCAAAAATAGATTACTTTATGTATAGGAAATAATCATTTCTTTTAGTTAAGGTTTTATATGCGTTTTTTATTTTTGTTATTCAAATATATAGTTAGGGTGAGCGATTATTTTGTATACTTTTTATCTGTGTGAAAATTATATTTTTTTCACCTCACCTCAACACCTCAGACATTAATTTTATATATAATTTTGAGTTTTTTCAATTCAAATTTCAATTTTTAATTTTTGTATTTGTATACGTTATTTTGGTCTAGTCTCCAAGACCGTGTGCGCCCACTGGTGTAATTAAATTTGATGCGACCACATAAGGGTTAATTAATAACTTGCTTACGAACCAAATATATTGAGAATTCACGTTACTAAATGATTCTTTCCAAATTTTTATGGTGATCTTTAACTTTTCACCTGGGGTGTATATATTGTTCCAACCCTGGAACTTTTTCAATTTAAGCAGAAGCCACAGCATATAATATTATATACAGAAATTCCCATATTATATATTAATATGCATTAATTTTGAAAATGAGATAAGATATCAGAAAAAGTTGACTTGACAGAATTATTTTTGGAAACTCAAGAAAATTACGAAAAGTAATTCATAAAAAAAATTATTTTTGCAAACATTTTCGGATCTATATATAATATTTTAACCTACATGTTTCTAATACGTACATCAATATTTAGTTCTCGTAAAAATGACTATACTACTACTCTGAGAAAAAAAATGATTAAAACACAACAAATAAAAATATCACTGTGTGTGAGCCCATATATATTCACGCTATAGAAACTTTTTCTCCGTTAACTTCGATGAACCGAATATTCCAGGCATAGCGTAAAAATTACGCCAAACCCAACTTTTATTAAAGCCTTTGTTCGCGCAGCATTACTGGAATCTCCGCATTACGTCGTTCCCAACGGACTGACGTGGTTTCTCTGATAAAGCATCGTCGGAAACCGATCCCAAAAGGTTAGATGCCTGAGAGACCGCTGATGATACAGTCGTATTGTTATAAACGTATTTGGCTCCATTAGTGACCGAGCATGGTAAGTTTCATAGCAAATGAAAAATTGCTTTGCGAACCTGGACAGAAAGCAATTTGTCATCTGACCGGACGTAAAATTATAGATATTAAGAGAAACATTTTCAATATCACAACAAAAACACGAAAGTTAATAGTCGATATAATATAATATTAAATATTGGATTGTCCGGAAAATTCCTCGGGATTTTCTTTAGTTGCTTTTTAACGCTAACAAAAATCTGTATCGGAACAGAAATGTTTATTCAGAAATTATTAATTCCTGTGGTATTTACAACGTTTACGTTCAGAATCGTTTTGATTTGCCTTCAGTTAATCAAGTCGAGTCAAATCGAACGAATAAAAAAAACGAGATTTGTGGCTTTTATGGAGAGACTTCTGTTGGAGTGGCCGCAGTGGAAAAGTGGTTTGGTCGGTTTAGGGATGCAGATTTTGATATGGAAGACCGGCATCGCTCTGGTTGTCTTTCAATCACTAATGTGGAGGAAATAAAGTCCATAATAGTCAAAGATTCATACACCACGGTATAGATAGAAGATAAGTTAAATATTTTCAAATCAACCGTTTTTAATTATCTATAAAATGGGTACCTCTGTCGATACGATGTGTGGGTTCTTCACGAACTTACTAAGCGAAATCTGCTGAACCGAATCTCTTCGTGCGATCTTTTGCAGAAAACAATTCTGAGGCTCCATTTCTAAAAGAAAGACTCATTGTAGATAAAGAGTCTATTGCGAACGACAACGTGGATTGAAAAAATCATGGAGGTTGTCAGAGTTAGCAGTTTTTAATAAGGCGAAAGACAGCTCTTATGTGAAGAAAATTATGCTTTGCATTTTGTGGAATTGAAATGGACCAAGCAATCAACACTGACCTCTACTATTCACAATTAGATCGGCTGATGGCAGAATTGAAGAAAACCGGCCAGAATTAGCAAACAGGAAAGGCGTCGTGTTCCATTGTGACAATGCAAAACCAATCAGGAACCGGCAAAAAGTAGAGAGCTTCACTTGGAATGTTTTATCCCATTCACTTATTTACCGGACATCGCACCTTCGGCCTACCATCTATTTCTTTCGCTCTTCGGCGTTGGTTTTGGGGGAACACAGGAATATGCATACACAGAAGATAAGATACAGTTTATTTAAATGCTGGATAAACTTTTATATTTACAGCTTAACTTCCAAAAGACCTTCTTTACCTGCGCCCTTAACAATCGGCCACGATCCTGGGCAAAACCCAAAATTACCGGTCTTTCCAACATTAGCAATTGGAGTAGGTGAGGTCGGCTAAGACTAACAGATGGTTTATGACTAGAAAGGAAAATAATCGGAGTTTTGAAAAAGGAAAATTTGTTATAAATGGAAAGATCATATATAAGTTTTATAACTAACAAATTGAACATACATTTTCAAACCTAGTACCGATGATGCGCAGACAGTACCTGAGGAAACCCGAGTGCTTGTGACGTCACAATGTTTATTGTTCCTCAACATTACAGACAGCTGATAGGAGTGTCTTAGTTTTTAATCAAGTAATTCTTGTTATTATCATCATATTGTCATCAGTGTATTGATCACTTTATTGAAAATGTAGAATCTAATTATTATTAATCCTAAAACAATATCAAATTTTTACAACCACGTGTCATCAAATATATACAAAAGATTATTATTTATGATATTAGATCAATTTTTTGTTGTTTGAGTATTATTTATTACCTGCTGAAGCTACACAATCATGACATTGAGTGTCTTGAACTTTTCTTAGTTTTTCATTAATAATTAAGGTAAGTGTATAGGCTTTACTCAGAACTTTATGTTCTGGACGTACACGTCCTTTCGCCATGCAAATACAATTTCTGCAGTTAAATTCAACATAACCTATAGCCTAATAATCGCTACTTTCGCGTGACACCCTACAAATAATACAATTATCTTTAATAGGCATATTTTGTTTTTTATTTACATTTACATTTTTATTTTTTAAAACACTCAAATTGATGCTTTAGCATCTCGAACTTCAGCTGAGTTAAACCGAATGTAATTTTTGAGAAAATCTGTGACCATAAAAATATCCCTACCAAGTATATTTTCAGAATTGGCATTTATGAACCCGTTGTCACACATCGCTGAATTAAATTAATAAACAACAATATTTTTTTGCATTAAATTTCAATAATTTTGATAGGAATACACAGGTAAAAGCCGTTGACAACACATAATGACCTCACAAATATGGCAGCCAATCGTGGCGCTTTTATAGCCACGTGATTTTATATATTTTAATTCATTTATAATTAATTATAAACATTTTTTTAACTTTTTTGACTCGATTATCAATATTATTTATGATAAAGTTTTGAAATAATGTAAAAAAACGATAATTATTTTTTATTCAAAAACCCATTTGGGATTTCCCAAGCAAGCGTTTTGTAGAATTGTAAAATAACTTAGGATCGCAGACGATTGAACAGCGGCCATAGACCTTCAAAGAATTAGTTCGAAATAAAAATAAATTCCGAGAAAAATAATCAATATGGCAGGGGAGTGTGGCAGATTTTAATGCCGCAAAACTGTTTAAATGGGATTTTTTTTAAAACGCGAAACAGTGTACAGTGAAAAAAAAACCTGTTCACATTTTTTGTAATTGAGTATCTAGTTTTGGTAAAAGCCATTATTTGGCAAAGACCATTACGGACCATTACGTTAACAAAAAGTTGTACATAATAATAGTAATTACATAATAAACTAAATAAACATTTACATAAACTATTTGCGTTTCTCTAAACCTTAAAAAAAATCCCTAACAACTTTTCGGACAACCCGATACATTTCAAGATATATCTATCTTACTACATAGTATCTTTTAGAATATTAAAACATTGTTTAATCTTTTAAAAAGAGATTTGAAGATTTTATGTATCCACTATTTTTATATTTGAATGCGGTGTGACAAACAGAAATTTTTGTTTGTCTTCTTTCCGTTTTCAAACAGTTTTTTTCCGATTTTGTTTATTTGAACTTTAATTTGCATTAATTATTTCGATATCCTGTCTATAATGACACTTTATCTCACCTAACCTCTTAAAATACGATCATAGTATAATAACTAAAATACAGTTTTAGCAGGTGTGGCGGTTAATAATTCTTTTTTTTTAAACAGCGCTGGAAATCAATTTGTTGTTACGACAGTATCTTTCAAAACACGATTGATGTTTAAACGATTTCGAATAGGCATCATATTTTTTCGTGCGGTGAACAGGTCGAGTTTCGAACCAAAAAAAATGCATTTGCGGCAGGTCCTGCTTTTCTTGTTCAATCGAAAGAAAAACGCGAATGAAACGGCTTCCACAAGTGTATGACGGCGTATACTTGTGAAAACTTACCCTGAGAAAGTCTCAAGAGGCTCGCGAGCTCTGGTTTACTTGATTTAAAAGTGGTTATTTCGACTTGAATGACAAAGAACGCCCAGGCGAACTAACAAATTTGAAAGTGCTGAATTGCAAGCATTGTTAGAATAAGACGATACGCAAACACAACAAATGGCAGAGAAGTTAAATGTTCGTCGCCGATCCATTGTGATCATCTGCATGCCAGAGAAAAGATCCAGAAAGCAGGAAAATGGGTAACACGCAGCATTAAAAAAATATTTTTTTGCATCTGATCGTGAGTGGAGATGAAAAATGGATATGTTTTGACAACCCAAAACGTAGCAAATCGTGAGTTGACCCAGGGCAACCATCAACATCGGCCGCAAGACTGAATGGCTTTGGAAAAAAAACAATGCTGTGCATTTGATGGGATCAGAAGGGTGTTGTGTAACATGAGTTTTTGAAACCAGGTGAAACAGTTAGTACGGTTCGCTACCAAATTTGTTAACAAATCATCAATGCATGCATGAAACCATGATTGAAAATCGACCAGTATGAACTGCAAGTCACGGAAAAGTGATTTTGCAACACGACAACGAACCATCACACACAGCAGAAGTAGTCAGAGACACCATTTCTCCACTTGGTTGGAAACTCTTGCCCCACCCCCCAACTCACCAGACTTGGTCACTTCCGACTACCACTTGTTTTCATCGATGTCTCACATACTTTCCATAAAACACTTCAACAATTACGGAGATGTCGAAAAATGGCTTGATGACTGAACAGACCTCAAAAGATGTACAGTTTATCTGGAGGAAGCATCCACAAATTGCGAAAGAGATGAGAATAATGTGCAGCTAGCTATGGCGCATGCTTTGATAAACCATTTTTTGCCTTTCTCCCAAATTAAACGTTTTTTAAGAAAGAACTGAAGGGGCAAGTGGAAAAAGGAGTTAAGTGACATTTTCTGAAAAAGTCCTGTTTTGTCGTAGATGAAAGAGTTATGTGCACATGTGACTTACCCCATCAGGATTTGCCTCTATTCTATAAAACTAAGCAAATACAGACTGGTAGAAGGACAATCTTGCATTAATATCACATGGCCCTTGGAATGACATAAAACCTAAAACATAACCTTAAAAATACACGGTCATAATAGTTGTAGTTTAATAGTTTTCTAGACTCTCTTTTCAGACTCTCGAGGGCAACTTATGGTTCAAAAAGTTCAAAAGACGTGCTGCAGCAATTTGTAGAGAAACAGGAGAGACTTATATTTCTTATTCGGGGAATGTTGTTGCTTCTAAAAGCATTTTCTCGGGATGCTTATATACAGAAACGTGCAGATTAAAATGCAGTGCTAAATTTAACTAAGAAAAACGAAGGTTAATACCTAATAATTGTTTTAACCTTGATATAAATTTAAAAAATTCATTATTATTTAGAAGTATTACTAAAATGGAAGTTGCATGCCAGCGTAAAAACGCTTCTAAATATAAATTTCATTCTTTCAAATACTCACTCATTTTGGAGAATCAACAAATTTATGTATGTAAAAAAATATTTTGTGCTCTGTACCAAATTAGCCGTAAAAAAGTGGACATCATTAAAAGTAAACTAAAGTCTGGGCAATCAGTTCCATGTTAAGATGCACGAGGACGACATATGATTATATAAGATGAGCGATGCTGTGGAGCAGGCTATTATAGATCATACGATATTAATCAATCCCACCGAAGAGTCCCATTATTCCAGAAACAATAATTGACATAAAAGGTATTTGGCCCCATATTTGAATATGTCGCACATGTATAGATTAGAGGTTGAAAAATTCAAACAACAGAATAAAGCGGATAATTTTTTAATAAAAAAATGAACTTTTGCAAAAATTTTCTCGACTAAGTTCAATTTGTCATTTACTCATTCGAAGAGTGATACCTGCAGCAAATGTGATTCTGGAAAATCAAATATGACACACGAGGATAATGGTCTAAAGATCAAGAAAAATCTTTAAAAAAAACAAAAACGAATGTTTTATAACGGTTTACTTACAGCAGATCATGCCCTTACCCAAAATTATTACGTCAAAGGCATCTTACCTAAGACAATTTGGTTCTACAACTTAGGTATCCACATGATCACGATTGAAGGGCACCAAAGTATAATGCAAACGTGGGCTGAAGATGTAGCCGGTAGAGGTAGTGCAGAAGTTGTAAGCTGTTTATGGAATTTTGCACAAACTTGTGAAAATGCGAAAAAAGAAAATATGTTACACTATGGTCTGACTCATGTTTTGGCGAAAACAAGAATTTTCATGTGATTTGTTTGTGCTAACTGATGATATTGAAAGGTACCTTTGAGGTGATTTGAGACACACATTTCCAGAGTTAGGATATAAATATTTAGATTCAGATAGAAATTTTGGGCGTATAGAAATAATTCTAAGAAAACACAGTACCATACATACCCTGGAACAATATAGACAAATCATTAAAACAGCATGCACAAAACAGTCGACGGTTAACGATATGGAACAGTACTTTCGTGATGTGGATAGCTTACAAACTAAAGTGGGTTGGTGAATAAAAAAAAGAACCTACTGAATAAAAAAGTTCCATTTAGAGATGGCAAAAAATGGATACAAACTGAAGAGTTTGGTAGTTGGTAGTAAGGAAACATGCGATGAATACACTCTTTTCAAAAAAAGGTTTCTTATTTAAAAATAAGCCATCAAAAATTATATGCCCCCGTCAGATGTTAATTTCGCTAGAATTCATTATAAGACAGGAAACGTATCAAAAAAAAAATTGACAATGACAATTTATCCAAGAAGAACATAGAGGATTTCATGAAAATATTATTGGAGTGGAAAGTGAAAACCCAACAGAAAAAAGAAGACGTACCAAATGATTTCGTTTCATTAGTCAATTTTCTGTTTATTTGTCAATTTTCTTAGGTATGCATTATTATTTTATACTTAACATGTTTTCCTACCTTTAAATGTGTCGTTAAAGTATTTTATTGAACCTATTATCACTGTTAGTAAATGGAAGAAGGGATTATGTAAATTTAAATCTAAAAAAATGACAAAAAAATTATGAATATTTAATATTTGTATATTCTTGAAAATAATGCACAAACTAGTCCTATTCATTAAATAAAACTAATTTTAAAATTATCTTCAGTTAAAAATTACCAATTCATTTTACTAAAATCTAATTATGTAATTTGTATATTTTTGTAACATAACCCCTTCTTCCACTTGGCCCTTCAGTTATGAATTCTTAGCCGCCACACCAGAATCGTGGACTATAACCTACGGGATTTTCCGGCAGAGTGGCCGGGACTTTGTCGGAGTTTCCTTCATAGGCCAAAACAACAGCTGAACCAGGATCAACATCCAAACCTAGGCAGGTGAAACAAAAAGGAAACAACAGGTATTCTTTGGTTGACCCCCGTGGCAAAGTATCGAATATACAGGTAAACTCGCCTTGAACGCATATACGTTCAACAAACATATTGAATTAAACATATTATTATATTTAATTAACCCAGCATTCCATTATTTACATGTCCTGTAAAGGGAGAGGGGGCAATGTGAACAGACTCATCCGTCGTGGGTCTAACCCGGAGACTAAAAAAATAGAAAGTTGATAAAGATAAAATGGTCTAAAAACACATTTAATCTTTATCGCTCTACCAGCTGAGGCATGATTCTGGGGAGCAAGAATCCGATATGGATGGTGGGACCTCTACGCGGGTTCAGTTGCTTTAGAACGTTTAGCTCGAGCCCGGCTTAAGGCCAGAAACCGGCCTCGGGAGGCGCTTTTTGGAGCGATTTGTGGAGCTCGGAAAAAAAAATTATTTTTATTTGAATATTTTAAATATTCGCTACGAGCTCATTGTGAAATTTTCCAATTAAAAGTATATTTTATAATTTTATATATTTCTTTCTCACTAAAATAATCGAATATAACAAAAGAAACTGCAGTATAAATACTAAATGATCGATAAATTAACGTTTTACGATATATTAGTTTTTGCTCTACATTATTTTTCAGTATATCAAAACATTAATTTCTGCTTCAGAAACATGTTCTAATTATTATTAAATAGTGGGGTAGAAATATAGACATTTTGAATTCTGTTTAGCTAACATATTCAATCATTTTTATCTGGCTGTGACGGTATCAACCCTCGAAAACCTAAATTTCACACTGTCCCTCTTTGAAACATCAAAGTGATATCTGATGGTTTGTCATTTTTTTTTTTTTAATGTAACGTTTGCGGATTAGGCTGAGCAGATAAAATTATTCCATGCATATATCGCTATGCTGCAATTCATTTCCACATGATTCTTTGCAGAAGATTGAAAATACTCATTGTCATTCGATATACAAAAAAATATCATATATGTAGTATAAAGAGTTTTCGAATAAGAGTGTCAGAACTTTAAAACGTAATAACAGCAACACTGTTTGAAATGTGAATATCACTAAAAGACAGCTCTGTTCAGTAAAGTCTAGAACAGTTGGAAGACGGGAATCCCCACTTTGGGAAAAAAAAGTTTCTTGGCTTGATGGGTTTGCGAATAAGCAAACATATCTGTATGATTTGGGCCGACAAAAATTCTCAAATGATTCAGGATTTACCTCTTCATCATCTGAGCGTCACGGTTTGGTGTGATTTTTGTGCTGAAGGAGTAATAAGTCCTTAGTTTTTTGTTCGAAGACCATGATGGAAATCTAGTTACTGTTAATAATGAACAATGTAGGAATATGCAAAAAAATGTCTTTGGCCTGAACTGGTAAATGTGGATGTAAATAATGTTTTGTTTCGACAAGGCGGAAGTGGCAAGTGGCATTTTATTATTTTTACAAAGTAATAAAGGTAAAAAAAATGTAAATATAGATGTGTCTTATGTATGGTCTTATTTTTAACAATATCATTCCTTAAAATATAATTTTTAAAAGACAATATATCAGTGCCGGCACGTGAGGGAGGGCGTTGGCACGCCGTCGCTCCAGCATTTACCACAGTAAACAATTTTTCAGAGCAAAACACTCTGGTTCACCTTCGAAAAGTAAAAAGGAGGAACAGAATGCGTGTATGTATCGGGAAATATGATATAATATGTTGACGGCAAAATTATAGTTTTTTTTTTCAATAAATTAATTTATAAACGTGGTAGAATAATACAGTGTTTTTATATTTTTATTTCAAGAATATTTTTGCCGTTAGTTAATAATTTTTTTACAGTTAAGTTATTTTATTACACTATTTTATTACACTCAGTTTATTACACAAAAAACACTTCTGTTTTCAAGTTTGTTTTGAATAAGATTGATTGAAATGAATATCAAGATGATGTTAAATTTAACTTCGTAACGGAAAAAGTTAATGCTTTGCTAAGATAATTCCTCGAAAACTGATTTTCATTAATATTCCGTTAGTCTGGTTTCACGGAAGATAACACCAGGTAAGGAAATCATACTCTGGCAAAATTTTCGACCATCGTCTACCAGGATCTGTAGACAAATCAAACGTATTTTCGAAAAAGAAACGCCCGAGTTAACAAAAGAAGAAATTGCGCATATGGAGCGGCACATAGCATCATCATATGTTAGATAATCATACTTTCAAAATGATAATAATAGATGGGAAGATGTTTGGTGCTGTTATTAATTCTTCAACGCACACTTTGTGGTGCGACCCTAAAAGTCTGAACAATCTAGGGAAAATAATAACTCTTCCATTAGATAAATGTTTATATATAGCGTGGAATATCTACTCTACATGCTGGATAAGGTACTTAGAACACCACTGCCCACATATTTATAGGCTAGTGTTGAAAACGTGACAGATACGAATCGAGTTCGAAAAAAAAAATACAAAAAGAAAGCACAGAGCAAATAATAAGCAAGTTACGAGAATAGTTGAGCTGGTTGGTTGATATGCCAAAGCAGTGTTATGGCATAATAAATGGAAATA
Organism: Cosmopolites sordidus; assembly: GCA_031761425.1. Classification (NCBI taxonomy): domain Eukaryota; kingdom Metazoa; phylum Arthropoda; class Insecta; order Coleoptera; family Curculionidae; genus Cosmopolites; species Cosmopolites sordidus. The sequence continues at coordinate 1,262,413 of JARFXV010000993.1, forward strand.
CGGCCAGAACGTTTTTCCGAAACTATGCTCTTACTGTTTCAATAACAGACAATTTTATCACTCTCCTTTGTATTTAATATATTTATCTATTAATAAATAAATATAATATAAAATAAATTTTAAAGGGCTCAATGAAGTGTTTTTCAGATGTCGATACGTCATTCTGACAACAATGTGTTCTGGATATGAAATAAATAAGGAGGCTTTTGCTAGGTATTACAGAGCCACAGTGGCAATGTTTATTGGACTGCATCCATTATACTATATTACATGCCTTCAAGCCTTTATGGGATACTTAGTCACACACCTATAATTATAAAGGCAGTACCTCTTCTTATAGGTATGTTTTCAGAAGAGGATCTTAAATCCTGCAACAAAACAAACAACAACTCATTCAAGATTTTTTCACTAAAATCTCTAAATCTCACTCTCGTTAATGCCTTCTGACCCGTAGGGGTCAACAGTTTCTGAATGCATCTTTCGAATAAAGAACTATTGATGAAAGAATTCAAGAATTTACACCAAGAGCCTTATTTACAAGCTAATGGGGTCACACATTTCACCAAACAATCGATTTATAGCAAGAAAAGTTTCATGGACGCGTTATTTCGAGAAATGGTAATGTCAACTGGCGATCAAGATGTGATAAGATCTCACAAACTTGTCTTCTTTTTTGTGAGGTTATGTTAAGTCTCTGGTTTACAGAAATAAACCCCGAACAATCCTTGACCTTAAACGAACCATTCAAGCCATCATTGAAAATATACCATACGATATGTGTGAACGATTAATCGAGAATTGGGTCTCCAGAATACATTTCACCATATAAAATCGAAGACGACATTATTTTCAAAATAAAAGGTCATTATTTATTCTTCAAGATGAAATAAAAATGGCGCGATTTTCACTTGTAGTTATCATTGAGCCTCATTTTAAAGTTATGACACTCTTATTGGAGAACCCTTTATAAATATATAAAAATATATTTTATAAAGCCAAATGGATAATTGAATAGTACTCATAGAAGTTTCAAATAACAATAGAAAATTACTTGAAATGAAAAGAAAGGTACCTTCTCGTTAACCCAAAAGGACTTAATTTCTAACAAAGAAGTTAGAAATCAATATAAATTATCTCTGTAACTTCTCTTCCAAACAGATTACGGATTTCTAGTTGATATTTACGTTGAAAATATCGATATCCAATTTTATTGCCGTATAAAAGTTTTTTTGTGTTTGATTTTTTTTTATCGAGAGTAAAATAAAGCTTCGCGAATCCAGTGCTTACGCGTCTATCAATTTTGCATGAACTGAAAAGGATGCGTGAGAAAATTTTAAATTTATAGAAATACGGGATTTATTCTTTCCTCCCTCGGGGAACAAGAGGTTATAAGGGCTGTGTTTCGAATGAGGTTATAAAAACTTTTTCGCCGACTTAAAAAAAAACCTGCAGCGTTGCGGGAAGAAAATCTAATGTTTCTTTGGTTTCGTGGCATTCCTTTTTATTGTTCTTTTCTTTTTTTATATATATACGAGTCTGTCATCAAATCTTAAATCAAATAAAGCAATTTATTTCAAAAACAATAAAAAATATTTCTGAAATGAATCTACCATGTGAAGTATGGTGTGTATAAGATTTTTAGCCAAATCAATATGTTTTACAAAAACTTTGTCAGTTATTTCCGTCATTGTCAGTTTATTTATTGTTTTTTTTTCATTAATAAAGGTTATACTTCACTTCTCAGAAGTTTAATCCGATTTCAAATTTTTGTTCCAATAAATAAATGTTGCTTCTTCGATATTAACGTAATTTTGATAGGCTAAATATCAATAAATAAAATACAGTCGATGGTTTTTAACAATAACACCAAAATGAGTGAAATAAGTCGCAAAATGAAGGCAATATCAAGATAATATTTTAAAAGAGGCTTAAAACCGACTGACGCCGACAGATTCTAAGATTTGAGATATTCTGACAATGAGATTTCTTGAGAAGGCACCGTATCAATCCGCATCGCTTAGTTATGATCCAAGATGTTTCCTTAAGGAGACATGAGTCATGAATATAGGGGAATTTCAAGTCCTCCGCACTCTCAATAGCGATTGTGGATTTTAACAGCCGTTGTGGCTGCAGATGAACGTTTAGGGAAATTACGAGTATCCCATACGACTGTTAAGCGGCAATTGGAATTGAAAAATGTTTAAATATTAAATAAATAGGTACCTCTATAGCGCAAAGACTTTTGTTGCGAACAAAGCGAATGAAAAAAAAATAGAGCAGATGATAAAATGATAAATATAGATCAATCAAGATCCAAACCACAAAAAAATAACAAAAACCAAAAGAAATCAGCCTTATCTTACATAAAAATACCATATCTGATAAATGAAACTCTAAAACTGATGAACTACATGTTCACTTCTTGGAATTTAGATATTTTATACAGGGTACAACAGATTTGCCGCCTCTAGTGACTCCCACTAGTGGCACATCTCATATCATTAGTGACACAGTAAAGGGTATAAGAACACTAGAGAAAAAAGTGCACGCCTGCAAACGGAGAGAGAGAGAGAGACAGACGCTCATTGATGTAATGTTTGAGGGCGTCGTGCTTGTAAATATTTCAGACAAGAGTTTGTGACGCAATTTACATCATGTAGTAAAATTCTGAAGTACCAAATTTTTCATCAAGTCCTAATCAAGATGACATTATCTTCAAATTTTGTTTTCGTCAATTCTCGGCACTTTCGAATTTATTCAATTCTCGGCACTTAGTAAAGATGTGTCACTCAACATTAAACTGTCGTCTTTCTCTCTGTTATCATCTGACCCCTTCTTTATGCTTTGAATGGTGAAAGTTCTTGTGAACAGATAATAAATTATACAGGGTGTTTTCAATGTTAAGTCATTTATTTTAATAGGATGTAGAACTTGAAAAAATAAGTAGTTTTATCAAAAATCATTTATATAAAAGTTGCAAAATAAATAAGTTATTAACAGTTACAACATTTGAAAACAAACCTGACTTTCTGATATTCTCGACCACTGCGCTGTACTACTTGCAAAGAGAAGTCAATTTAGCAAAAATCATTTATATAAAAGATGCAGCATAATAAAAACAAAAATGTTACAAAATTGTCACCATTTATTCGGTTTGAATAAAATCCTGCTCGGTATACCTATGCGCCACTACACGCGTCAAAAATAAACCAGTATTATCCACAGTATTTCCTTCTCCATCGTGATAAACTATTTTTTTTAAATAGCCCCACAGAAAAAAATCGCAAGGTGTTAAATGCACCCCCCGCACCCCCGGGTGTAGGCTGAGAAATGGGTCCATTGCGCCCTGTCCATCTGTTAGGAAATTCATTATTTAAACGTTGGTGAAATTCTCGTCTAAAATGCGGTGGAGCTCCATCATGTAGAAACCACATATTCTGTCTAACATTTAAAGGAACATCTTGTATTTTAATAACTGTGGTAGATTGTTTTGAAGAAAGTTTAAATAATTTTCATCTGTCAGTCGACCTGGAAGAAAACAAGGCCCAATAAATATGCCATTTACTAAGCCAGCCCAAACATTCACTGAAAATCTGTGCTGAAAATGGGTCCTTAGTCTTCTTCTTATTCTCTTCTAGTACCCAAACATGGTTGTTGTGGAAATTATTTACTCCATTTCTTGTAAATGTGAAAACGACCGTAGACCAAAATAAATTTGGTAAAGTTTCCATTTCTGTTGTACTGATGTAAAAGTCGCTGATAAAATTCAACTCTTGTAGGAGAATATTCGGGTTGTAATGCTTGTACCCATTGATAATGATACGGATAAAAGTGTTGTTATCATATAGTCATCCACATTTCGCTATGACCAACTTCAACTTGACCTGTTATAGACCTAGTGCTCGTTGTTAGCTCGTCTTTGACAATTTTTACAATTTATTATTATATACTTATGTGTTTTCAATGCAACGGGAATATCAAAAAGTCAAGCCTATTTTTAAATTTTGTAACTGTTAATAACCTGTATATTTTGCAACTTTTAATTATTGCAACTATAAATTATTTTTGGTAAAATTAGTAATTTTTACGGGTTCTACAATCTGTTAAAATAAACGCCTAAACTTTGAAAACACCCTGTATATTTCAACAACTTCATAATCCTAACGTGAAAAATATACGATTTAAAATAAACAGTGCAACGTCTATATCATGTAAACACAGTATCATGTAACACAGCAATATCAAGTAGTTTTGCATACTAAATTTAATTTTTGGATCATTTTTCGCATCAAAATTGACCAACATGATTGATGAAAAATGGACACTTCTGGTCTGTCAGAAAATGGTTCCAGTCGGAGAGTGAATATGATGTATAGTATATCTGAAGTTTACTGACAACATGTTCAGTTGCAATATTGGTATCAAAATTGTAATATTAATATCAGTATATCGTCTATAATTCAAGAGTTTTATGCAAGAACATATACAGCTCTAGTTCGTTTGAAAAATTAAATTTATTATTTTAAATTTGAAATTGCTACTTCCAGATGGATCACCCTTTATTCTTAGATTTAATTCACTGGTATTGCACTTAAATATAAAAATGAAAAAGTAGGTTTTTGGGCAAACACTTCAATTGAGATATTGTTCTAATCATTTTTTGAATCACTACTTTACATCTTAAAACATGATGATAAAACAAATAAAATTATACTAAAGATGTATATTATGTTAGTACAATAAGATGATATTGGTAGTGGTTTTTCAGATTTTCATCTTTCGGTATAACTTTTCGATATTTGGCTTACGAAAATCCTCGCCAACTACATGAGAATCACTTCTATACTACAAAGGTCATCGAAGCTAATGAAAGTGCAACTAAAATACTATGAACAAATCTAGACATACGAAACTTCACATTCATATATTCATCTGAGGAAGCCGATACTTGATGACAATTAATTTTAAATAACCAAACTAAGATTTATATATATATATATATATATATATATATATATATATATATATATATATATATATATATATATATATAAATTTCCACTATTTATGTGGAATATTATAGGAATTTATTTATAAATGTTAGTTTGTTTATTTAACTTCACATTGTGTATTTATGTTGTAAATAAGTATAAACTCAAAGCGATTATCTCCTTATTCAATTCAATAATTTTGCTTGTTGCGATCTTATTGTTGAGTATTACTATTTGTCATGTGTGAATCACTTCTTTAAAGCTTGATAGTGTTTTGTAAAGTAACATTCTTGTTTAAATGGTAACAATACCCACAATGACAATGCTTAAATGCAAGTTCTGAAAATTATGGAAATATCAAGAATTCTGGACGGGCTTAAAAAAATTCTGGTATAGTAAAGTGGTCTGTTTTGAGCGAAATCTCAAAAACAGAAACTTCATCTGTCCAAATTGTCAAAAAATTAATCTATGATGTGACCCTAGCATCATGTACCTAAAATATATAAAAGTAATGAGAAAACCACAGCTTAAGAAGAGATACAATGAAATGTAGTCTCACGTAGTTTTGAGTCACGAAAAAAAAATTGATCTAGATGGACCGAATGATTTTCACTATTACATGTCAAACACTGGTCTAGATCAAAATTTGCTTTTGTTTTTCGAAACATCAATGCTTATAATACCTGAAAGTGCTCGAGGATTACGTTTTGCCATTTATAACGTGTTTAAAAAACGATCATCTAATTTTTCAACAGAACAATGATCCGGTTCATAATGCGAGGACAACAAAAAAATGGTTTCAAGAATTTGGTATTAATCTTTTGGAGTGGTCTTCATTAAGTTCAGATCTTAATCCTATTGAAAATTGATGGAGAATATTAGCTAGAGATGTTTACGACCAACAAACACCAGAAATTCAACGAACTGAGGAACTCAAAGAGAGATTATCCGAAGCATGGAGTAAACTAGAGGAAACAAATTGACCTAAAATATAATATCCCTGTCTATAATAAAAAGACGAGAAAATAAATCAATATATATATTATATTGCATTGTAACTGCATCATAGACAATTTTAGACCGTTCAGTGCGTAATTTTTAAATTTTTCATTAGAAATAAAACAAAAAAGGAATTATATTTCATTCATTTAATTAGGGCATCAGCATCTAAGGCTATTTAGCGACTGGACTTACAGCTTAACGTGGGTTCCGAATCACGGTCATCAGCTACTGACAAACCCAGGCCAGCACCCACCTCAGGCTATCTACCCTTGGTTATGTGCCTACCCATAAGTCTATCAGGAAGCCTACCGACTGGCAATTGACCAACGTAGAACACTTCTCAGAAGGCATCCGGCCTTACCTAGCCTTTAACTGGCGTGACTGAGGGGTAATTCGTTGTCGGATTTTACACTCTTAACTAGAAACAATCACAGACATTTAGGTGTGGATATATGTGGTCGTGTGTGTATATGTGACTGTATATAAGTGTGTGTGCAGGGTAGAAAGTAAGAGGGTAGAAGGACAGAAGAATTTAATTCTCCCCACCCCCATCAAAGCGCTGGAATCGAACCAGCTACCTTTGGATTGCCAGGCACACGAATAACCCATACCACCGCGGCCGGCTTAATTAGGAAGAATAAATATTAATTTTACTTTTATTTGTACTATTTTGTTAAAGCGTTATTTATGTTAGTTTATATAAATTTCAAAAAACTCCTTTGAGTTTTTTGAGGCCGCCAAAAATTTCCTACTATGCATAGGTGGCGCCACAAAATAAAAATCAGCTGTGAGGGGGCCCGTACGTCGGTAGTAAACGCAGCTTTATGATGTGTACCGTTTTCTTGTTAAAGTTTAATTGTTAACATTACGAAAAATCAACCACTGTGACGTGAATTTTGTTGAGTAAGTAATTTGTTACTAAATGTTGTATTACACTACACAACACTAAATAAGTGTCTTGGGGTGTTGGAGGTTAAAACTAATCACTTGTGATATTAAGTTATGTTTCTTTTTGATTCGTGGTTACTTATAAAAGTAAATATGAAGCCGTTGTTTTTGTGTATTTGTTCGTTAATATATATAATATATCCTATATGTAGGACGTTAGGCATATAAAGTATGGCGATTCTATTTATATTTTTTTTTGAAAATCGAATCTTAAAGTTCTTTTTTGTTCTGTTAATACATGTTAAACATTTTAGAGGTTTCCACCCGAAAATGCATGTGGCGATATTACGGATGAGAACTCAGGCGATGAGAATAATTTATCAATTGATAATTTACCAGCAAATCAACTAAAAAACCTGTTGACATAAATTTCAATAATATAGCTAATTCCTCAGCTAATTCTGACTCTAATGATGAGGAGTATACGATGTCACTTTCCGAATCGGGGAAACGGCTATCTAAGAAAAGTAACCAAGTTTTTGGAATTATTGGTTCCGACGATGAATGGCAATCCGATGGCTAGGAAGTGACAGCTAAGAAACATCCTATTGAATTGTTTGAGAACTTTTTTGATAACGATCTTATTGAACTAATAGTGAACAAATACAACAGGTATAAAAATATTTATTTTCTTGGTCATGTTCTAATTTATTTTCATGTTATTTTTTAGGTACTGTCGCTCAAATACTACTACCAGGTGTCGTAAATGTGATATTGGTGTTCACATCAAATGCTTTGTTGTATACCACGCATAATCATTTCATGTAAAATTATTATTAGTTATATAAGTACAGTAAGTTATGTTTCTAACGTCCTACATGTAGGCCTGGCCCTTCCAGATTCCATAAGGCTCTGGTGCATGTGTACTTTTTTTATGTTTTATATCCTTAAAATTACTAAAAAGTTTGAAAAAATCCCTTGTGTTTAATAAAATGTTTTCAGGGATAACAGTATGATCAGATTTAACAGTATGTTATTTTTTATTTATATGGTTATTTCAAAAGGAAGTTCTACGTTGACCCCATACAAAATATTCCGGAACTAAAACTCAAGATCCAGCAGGAAATAACTCAAATTCTAATAGAAATGTTTCGCCCACTACTGAGTAATGTGTGATTGAGATTGGAACAGTGGTTTAAAAGGGATGGATGTTAAACGTTATCTGTAAAAATAAAGTACATTTATTCTGTATAGAGATATACACAGCATGTAGGAAAAATTACGGATATTTTTAAATTAAAAATAAACAATTAGTTATTTTGCCAAAATTATTTGTTTTTACCAAAACATCACTGGGCACGTCCAAAAACTAACATAATTTTTTTATGTCGCTTTTCAGAATAGCCTCAATGATCCTCATCACGGCTTCTTGTACTTGAGTAACACTGTCATAAAATGTTCCTTCCATGCCAAGTTTGAGCTTCGGAAACAGGAAATAGTCACACGGGGATATGTTAGGCGAATATAGAGGATGTTGAAGCTCACAAAATTGTTTTTTCGCCAAAAATTCACAAGCAGCAACAGCCCTGTGAAATAGTGCATTATCGTACAATAACCAACATCCCGGCGCTTGATATTCGGTCCTTACTCAAACGATTCTCTTTACCTCCATATCAGCCAGATAATATGCAGTGACATTTTGACCCTATGGAACGAATTCCCGAAGTATAATACCTTTAGAATCATAAAAACAAATCAACATTGTCTTCTCTCATGACTTCTGGAAACGCAATTTCTACAACTGAGAAGATATACAGCTTTCAAATTAACAATATATAACTTGAAAGCTGTATATCTGTATTCAACAGATGACGCTAGTAGTTCCCTTTAAATTTAAAAAGTTCCGTTATTTTTCCGACATACCGTGTATCTCTAGTTTTTTAAATAGATCATTTTGATTTGTTTTTATAATATATACATCTTATTCTTCGGGGTTTTCTTATATACATCTGTACAACAGAGACCATGCGTATATTTGTTTCAATGGTGACCGAGGGTAAATCACAATTAATCATTGGTTTACCATTAACAACCATGAAAATTATATTAAACCCTCCCCACATGACTTACCAATATTACACCCTTCTCATTTAAGTGACACGTTTCATATTACAAATGTGCATTATGAAAGAAACATAACAATTTATCAATGCGACACCGCCCTTATCTTTCCGATCTGTCCATTCCTGTTTTAACCGATATGGCCAGTCTGAATAAGACCAATTCGAAATGGACACGGACTGTCATACAGAAAACAAATTGCAGTCATTTATCTCAAAACGCATAACGAGCGTTGCGCCTGTACGGTTCTTTGACCAGGACAAGCGAGAGAGATGGATCCGTGTCCGCTTGGGGTGGCCAGTAATAATCCCTGACAATACCAAGTGGCCTGGCACTAAAAACTTGAGTGACTTGGCAAACTGAATTACTCACGGTCCCTAACTAAACATTATAGTCTAGCGCGTTCGGGTGAATGTTGGAGAAGTCCTCCGTACCCTCGGCTAAAGGGGGAATGAATTGGAGCAACACTGGGACGGTTAGTGGAACTTGTTTTCGAAATGGCAAATCCGCTGGAGAGAGGCTCGGTTTGCTTGTTCAACCTTATAAATACCCTTTTTGCTAGCAGTTAGAAAGGGACCTGATTATTTAATTAAATAACGAAAAATTACCTCTAGTCGTCTTATAAAGAAGCTGCAAAAACCGTTTGCTTAAAAATATTTATATGTTTTTTATAGACAAACGAAGATGCTATATTATTGATTTTGTTCGGTAATATATTTAAAATTGATAGTGTTACCTAATCCATTATTATTTTTAAAAAAAAATTTAATTTAAAATATAGAATAAATTTTCAATATATTAAGGCATGTACATTTAATATATATTTTCTTGTATGTCGAACAAGAACGAAATTTTCTTCAGGTAAAAAGGTACGACAGAATTATGTCATTTTTTCGTACGTTCGAACTTTAAATTCAAATAAAGCAACAATCAAATTAGATTCCTTGATACTATTTATTATATGTGAAATAACATTCAATGCCATTAAAGTCTGAAAACCATTTTGGACAAGTGTCCACCGCGGCTACTTCTGACAAAGCGCATTCTGCCAATCCAATTTCCGAGCACTTTTTCAAGTAATTGGTGTCTTATGTTCGCAATTGTCAGAGTTATGTTGGTTTTCGAGGCGTCAATAGTTACTGTTTTATCAGCATATACCAAGGATTTAACAAAACCCCAAAGAAAAAATCTAAAGACGTTAAATCACATGATCTTGGTGGCCAATTAACAGGTCCTTCCTCAAAGTGATTTTCTCACCAAATTGTTCCCTCAATAAGTCGATCGTTTTATTGACTGTGTAACATGTGTATGCGTCCTGTTAGAACCACATCTCTAGAATTGATCTGGACATACTCCATAAATTTGGATCTTCATTAACACTACCAGCAACAGCGGTGATATTTTGTTCGGAACGCACAATTTTTATCTTGTTTTTCATTTAATATCGAGCGGCGTGAAATGCGTTTGGAATTTATCAATAATTTGGCGAAAATATAACGAAGTTCAAATTTGTCACACAGAACACTGATTTTGATAATAAATTTCGATAATTTGCAAATATTTCATGATGATTCCATGATGATTTGCCAGACTATTGAGACACATATTTACAGATTTGCGCGCAAATGACAGAACGTTTGACAACGACCCCTATCGGAAGTTCGGACATACTAAAAAATCACCCTTTAAAATAAGCTGCTCTATTTTGATGGAGCTATTTTGTAATTTTTGTGCAAACCACAAGGATATTATGCAATGACAAAAATTATCAAGAAATTTCACTTATATTTAATACAAGCAAAATAATTAATTCAAAAATTGCTGTCTTTAAAACTAGACTCTAACGCTATGATCAAAAAGTAAGGTGACTTTTGAATAATTGAACAATTTAAAGTATTTATTTATTCATAAAAATTATTATTTTGTCTTCTTCAAAATAATCTCCTCTCACTAATATACATTAGTGCCAAGGTTTTTTCCAGTCTTCGAAACATTTTTTACACCAACTTCTGATATTTCTTTCATAGCGGCGAGCGAACTTTCTTGAATTACTTTATTTATAACATAAAGTGTCCACGAAGTGGTTTCTTCAATTAACGAAATAAGAGTTCCATAACACAGTCCATAAAGTCCATAAAGTCACACAGTGCGATATCTGGTAAATATGACACTTGTGGGAGGGTACTTGTTTGATTTTTGGCGAAAAATTGACGAATAGCTAATGCAGCGTCCGATAGTGCGTTATCTTGATGCGACGAAAACCATGAATTTTCTTAATCTGAAATAGAATTTTCCTAATTTGCCTAATATGGACCTTTTTTCAAATGGACTCTTACCCCATAAAATTTAAATAAGATTATTTATTAAGTGTTTTGCCAGTTGGAAGGGACCCTTCGTGAACAAAACCACGGTAATGAAAAAAAATTAACACTACTTTGATTTTTGACCGATTTAGACTTGATTTTTTCGACGCTGAATAATTCTTACTATGATACTCGCTTGATTGAAGAGTCTGGGTCATAAGCATAGATTCATATCTTTTGAGAAAAAATTATATATTTCAGAATGCCATGAGATGAAGTTAGAAAAAAAACATCGAAGCTAATTAGACAAACTAAAAGAAAATATGAAAACAATCAACTTAATAAAATAGAAAAAGATTTCCAAAAAATAACACCAGAAACTTTTACAAAACATTTAAAACTAAATTAACAAGCTATCAACCGCAAAGTCTTTGCTTCCAAAAGGAAAACGGACAATTAACTTAACCAAGACAATTGCAAAGAACTTGCGAAATATTTTGAACAAATACTAAACTGTCCTGAGCCCTTAAACTGTCGTTACCAACACTAAAGCCTAAACAAACAAACCCAGATTCATTACCACCGAATGACCGAATGAAGATGAAATAATTAAGCAAACCAAGCAGCTTAAAAATAGCAAAGCTTCTCGTGAAGATGGAATCACTGCTGAACTTTTGAAATCCGCTGGTCCAGGTACAATCAAGGAAATAACCAAAATTCCACAAGAAGTTTGGCGAACCGAACGGATTCCGCAAGATTGGAAAGATGCTCTAATCCATCCACTACACAAGAAATGAGATAGAACGGATGTAAACAACTATAGAGGGATATCTCTTCTCCTAGTTTGTTACAAGATTCTATATCAAGGTCCACTAGACAGAGCACAGGGATAGTTAGAACCTAACATTAGTGAATATCAAGCAGGTTTTCGACCAGGCAGATCCTGCCCTGAACAGATCCTGAATCTAAAGTTGATCCTAAGACATCAAAAACTGTACAATAAAAATCTCGTCTGTACATGTGTGGATTTCAAAAAAGCATATGATTCTATTGACCGCGAATCTTTATTCCGAATCTTGAAAGAACAAGGACTAGATCTGAAAACGCTGGCAATTATTAAAGCAACATTAACTAACACAAGATCAAAAGTTAAATTCATGGGTGACATCTCAGAGCCCTTCGAAATTGAAACTGGAGTATACAAAGTGAAATTCAGGATAGAGGCTGTTTCAGACACAAGGCTAATGTTTGGAAGGTTGGCCAAAGAGAAAAATGTAGGAAGA